>JAYESD010000137.1:0-133722 GCA_036927565.1 Tuctoria greenei
TGAATGGTGGGTGAATGGAAAATAAATATGCAAGGGGTATGATAGAATTTACCTCAAGTGGGGGTCCTCCCCCAAGCTTGTTCTTCACTCACCTCCGTGATGAGGGTTGAACCCTTGATGACGGAAGTATGCTGTGAGATCGGCTTGTTGTTGTTGTAGTGTGAAGTTGAAGTTGGTGAAGTGAGAACCCATGTGTTTTTGCCAATCTGGGGTACCTTGGACGTGCTCTGGAGAGTGTTGTAGATGTCACCCGTTCTCACTTTAAGGTCTTCCATATGTGTAGTGAGATCTGTCATTCCTTGGATATAGTCATGATGACTTCTAGCCGAAGAGGAACGATATCTTCTCATGGACGTTGGAGGCAAGGTGCTAGAGCTTGAAGTGGATAGAGGTGGCGCCCATGCGACACATAGCCGTCCATGCCAAGACAGATCTTTGGTCTCATACGATGGAGGTTGAGTCCATCTCGGTGCATCACCCATTGGGTTCTCTTTCTCTTTGTACTCATGGACCGTGGAGGTTGTTGGAGGCATGGCCGCACTCCTTGTGCGGCTTCTAGTTACCCTGCCAGAGACATTACTTCTTCGGGCTTCCTCGATGGGAAGAAGGTCAATGGTTAGCCTCCGGCATTTGTACAATTGAAAATCCGGGTTAGGTAACCAAATTTCATTGAAAATGTCAGGATAATAAAACATCAAAGAGCCATCATGATCATGCTTAAGGGTATGTCCTTGCAATATAATATCTTCATTAATTAATTCTCGTTTATTTTCAATATATTCAAATGAAGTATATTCTGGTGCTCCTACCCTCGTAGCAATAGGGATAATCAATGAAGTGCATTCAATTGGCCCGTCCTTGAAATGTAATCTAACAATTGTGTCATCATGACAATAACTTGAGCAACTTTTATCTTTTTAGTCATGGAAAATAAAAGTTTTAGCTCATCATCACGCACTGTTCTAACATCTCCTCTAGGGAACATAGTCATAGCCACCCATCTATGCATGAAGCGTAAACTAGGATTGTGCAAGTGGCTATTCCTAGGAGCACTACATCTGACCTCACTAGTCGATTGATACCAAAACCTTTGTTTGTTAAACTTAGCCAAAGTGTCTAAATCTAGCAAACAATGTTGATGGAAGCCTAGGATTTCACTTAATTATTTCCATAGGATATTGTATTCTTTTTGAAATAATCTAAAAGAAATACCATCAATCCTATTTTGAGGGTGCAAAGGAATTGTATGGAGAGAAGGCGTGAACCTCTCTCCTCTATGTGAGCAAAAATTTTCCATCCTAGTGCACGCCAAATGGAAAAGAATTCGGAATCCATGCCTATTTTGGAGATCATATCTGGATCACAAGCTTTCGTATGAGAAAACTCAAGATCTTGGAGGAGCTTGCGTGCTTGATCTTCAACTTCAACACGTACTGCCTACCTCTTCAATCTGTGGATCTACAAGACATTCAACACTACTTATATATCCTAGCACCATGCTAGCATATTAAGTAATTACCTTAAGAGCCTAGGCACAAGCCGTCCTAAACAAGTGAACTAAATCATCGTTGAACCAATGTTAATACATAGCATAAGTGATTCATATTAACATAATCATGTCATAGCTAATTAGACTATAGTGTGAATTTGTAGTGCATATGATGATATAATGAGAATGGTATAGCATAATCATAAGTACCACACCTACCAGATATATGGAATCCACAATCAAACAAGAAACGCATCATCCAAGTATAAGAACAATAGAAGATAACATCTTTATTAAGAGCAAAGTCACAAATACAAGTAGGAATATGAGAGTCATACCTTTCCCAATTAGGAATTGGGAAGAGACCCATTCTACTCCTCTCCTACTTGGACTATGGACTAGAGGCTCTCCTCTCTACAGCCTAAACTCCTCTAAACCTGTGGAGAGTAGTGGATACAATAGAATAAATACTCAAGTGGTGTGTTTGTGAAGTGAGGGTAGGGGGTCCTATTTATATGTGGAGAAGGGTCGGTTCCCACCACTAAAATCGCGCAAATTAGTCACCACTGCCTTCTTCAAGGTGGAAGGAGCCAACAGGTGGCGATTGACCAAGTTTGGCACCAGGACCAAGTCAACCGACTAGGGGGGTCGGTTGAACTGGTGTTTGTACCCTTTCTCGTGTGCTTTCTCTAGGTCACTGCCATTTGATCCATGTGGTGCCACATGTCGGTGCTTGATTGGTTGGGATGGTATTTAATAGGATTGCTCCACCTCTTTTACCTCATTTTCTGAAATAATTCTCTTCATGCACTATTTCTCGAATGACAAGTGGAGATAGGTTGAATAGAATGATGATGTGTGCAAGAAATGGTAATTCCTTCACACAATTGAGTTATATTGAAGGGTGATATTGGTATATAACAGCTGTCAGCACGCCCCCCCTAAAAAGGAACCTCCGCATACTACGTCTTAGTAGTACTGGGGGAAGTGTGAATCGCACACTTCGACAATACCAAAATCGATAATATTTGTAACATAGAGTTTGGAGGAGGCACAAGAGCCACACACATGTATAGGATAGGAGGTGAGTAGCACATGGTTCCCGATAGTGTTGGGAATTGGGCCAGATCAAATTCGAGCAGTCTGAAGCACGATATGACGGCTCGAACCATGGCCCAGCCCAACATGGAGGAGCTTTGGGCTTGCCGTGCCTGGATCTCGAGCACAGTGGGCAGCACGGCCCCGCACGGCGAGATGGTCCATGCTCGGGCCGGTACGGCCATAAACCGGCTCGACGGCCCAAGAACGACCCAAAAAAATTGGACAGCCCACATGCATGCAGCCGAGCAGGCTCAATGGGCCTGAGGGAATTGCGCAAGCGATGGCATAGGATGACTTTCAAGTGAATTCGGAGGGAAGGAAACGCCGAAGCTTATAAGGCAGGCATTTTAGTTCCCAACAAGCGAGGTGGGACAATTCTCTCGTAGGCGGGGCAATAGGGTGCGCACTGGCTCCTGGCCACGTGGGCCAAATTTGCCGCAGCCCAGGTCGACGCGTTGGTCGTCCTCTTTGTGTGCCGCGTGGGCTGTCCACTGTGTGCACTGCGTGGGGCCAATTCCATCCCTAATGACATGTGGGGCCCAGGTGTTCTTCAATAGATTTAGTTTGGCTGCAGTTTCTCTATTGTGATCTAATTTGCAAAACTAAAAGTTCTTTAACTTTCTCAAAATAGGTCCAAATTCGATTATTTTTCCATATCTTCAAATAATATTTTCTACCACTTGGAACTATTATTAGCAAACTTATAAAGGTAACTTTTGTATGTTTTGGTAAAACTCAAATTAATTCCTATGAACATATTATTCACTATTTTGTATCTCTTCAAAAAAATCTTTAGCTGAAATTTAGGGTGTATGTACATATTCTCTATGTCTACATGTATGAATTTTGTATAATTTTTTTAAGCACTCCAACATGTGAAAATTCAAATTGCCCCTCATTTCATTCATATGCTCATAAACATACGAGGCATTCTTAAAAATTTGAACGCACATTGATGCAAACAATTATACAAAATTCTCAAAAAAAACCACAGAGGTTCTTATTGTGATTTAACAACTGCACCACAAAATTCATGTTGAAACTCGTTTTATATTTTGAGATACAAAAAGACAAAATTCCTTTTTCTTTGTTTTTTATTCTCACAAATATATTATTATTTTGAATGTCAAATTTTGCAAGAACATGTAATTCAATTCTCTTAATATTCACAAAATTTTCATATTTTTAAAGTTTTTTTGTCTATGTATTCTAAAAAAATTGACTTTAAATCAATTTTTTTATTGCTGCTGTTGTTGGGCTATGCTCGGGCCAGGCACGGCCTGATGAGGGCCCGTCGTGCCTCGGGCCGTGCATGGGCCGTGTTTTTCGGCTGTCGGCCCGACCGGCCTAGCACGAGGCAGCCCTTCGTGCTTTCGAGTCACGGGTCGTTCTGGCCCGAAGCACGATTGGGCCATGCCGTGCCGGGCCTAGTTCCCTATGGATTTGGCTTCTCTACCATGTAAAGTAAATGTGTGCTGTTGAAATATAATATCTATAACACGTAGATACAATATGAAAATATGATAATAAATATAACAAATGTGAGAGCCACTGAAGCTTAAAAAAGCCTCACAGATTTTAGTTTATTTTGGACAAATGCGTCTGTGAACAGTGGATGGTGGAGTAGCGGGTCATCGGTAAAGCTGGGGCCGTTAGGAGACATGTCGAATGTATAGAAATACTGATGTATAGATGGGCCGGTGTTTGTTTCTTCCATGCCTGAGTGCTGATGTGTCCCGCCCGTTACGTGCATGTGCCCCGCTTCCGCACGTCCTAAGCGCATCTGTTTCCATCGGATCGACTGTTGCTAACGACGGGGACTCTGCCTCTGTATCTGTACGATGCTGAGTTCAATGGAAATTGCTCGCCCATTCATCACATGGTATCAGCTTAATTCTATCCTTCCACCTTCCGCACACCTGTCATGTCTACGAGCCCCCTCACCCTCCATTGCCGGTTCTTCCTTATCCACGAATCCGTTTGCCGACTCTGCTCTCCCCACAGTCGTCGCCTCTGTCATTCAACAGGTGAACATCCGCATGTATATTCTCATAGTTCTGGACTACGGTGAGTCCAACTATTCAATATTAAGTGCGTTCTTCGACACCACCTTCCGCAAGTTTGGCCTGCTCGATCAGCACTATCGACGCTGTCGGTGCCCTGCGTACCGGGTACCCCATAATACCACAAGAAAAGTCGAGGATTTCCATACGTCCGAGTTGAAGACCTCCGAAGACCGCACGTGTTACACAGCACTGGACCCGCCTCCCTCGTTTGGGTAGCTCCAGCACCTCCACGTGTAACACAAGGTCGGACCTAACTCCCTTCATAAGGAAGCTCTGGTCTTGCCATGTGTCCAGTGACTCTAGACATAACCCTCAGTAGAGGGAAGCTCCGGTGCTGCCACGTGTATAGTGGCTCCGGACGTGCCTCCCACGATGGGAACCTCCGGAGCCGCCACGTGTCGAACCTGCGGACCTAAGACAACAACAGGAAGACTGGTGGATCTCCAACAACATGGACATTCAAAGGGCAGTTAAAGCTACAATTACAAGACCTGATGACGTGTCATTAATGTCATATTAATGACACGATCAGAGGACCCTTAACACCAGTAACGCTATTATTAAGGCGCGTTATCACACTATTAATTACGCTTAATATTCACATATCGTGTATTAGGCAATTAACTACCGTCAGAGCCACATGTCGGGCCAGGCTAATGATGTAAAGGCCAGTCCTTGTATTATAAAAGGGTTGCGCCGCACGGTACAGAGATAACAAAGCTCAAACTCACAGAAGCCACAGCATACTCATACATCAACGAACACCTTGTGGAGTAGGGTATTAGGCTCAGGCGGCTCGAACCACGTAAAACTCCTTGTGTCACTGTCTTGTTCGTAATCTCATGCGCGTCCCAACCAATCGCGAACCTCCACGGGCTACGATCTAGTAGTACTGGGGAAGTGTCAATCACACACTTCCACAGACGCACACATTATATGACACAATATCGACTGGTTACAGATAGACCAGTGCATTGTGTCTTGGCTCCAGAACTCCATCACTCCCAACCTCATGAAGATGATCTAGATGTTGCGCCCGACGGCTTACCTTCCCTGGGATTCTATCCGCCGTCTCTTCTTGGACAATGCTGACCAGCGCACCGTCTACTCGTTACAAGAGTTCCATGGACTCTACCAAGGTGACATTAGCATCTTCGACTATTTCAATCGCTTGAAGGAGCTTGCGGATCTCCTTCATGATGTCGGTTATCCTGTCCCTGATTAATCCATGGTCATCAATGCATTTCGCGGGTTGATCTCTAAGTTCAGTCACGTGATCTCCGTCTTGACGGGCTCCAAACCACTACTCACGTTCTTGTTCGTGTGTGACTATCTTCTTCAAGACGAGGCCCGACAAGCTCACACGACCAGGATGGAAGCTACCTCAGCCTCTTGGCTACAGCCAAGTCGACATCCACTCCTGCATCATCGACATTGATGACACAACTCAAGCAATCGGAGCAGCACACATCTGATAGGAAAATTGATGATTGATGAGTCCCGATCTTCTGATAGGTAATGGATAAGTCGATTGATGGAGATCTCGACGTTGATGATTCGAGGCTCTCGAGTAGAACACGAACAGCCCCTGCAATCACTACACCACCGCTCCGTTGGTTATCAACCGTGCTTCACACGATTGACCTCGCCAAGAAGGCTAATCCCTGCAAGTGCAACCGAGAACACAAGCAAGAACGTAGAAGAAGCAATCTGAAATTGCTGAATTGGGGTTTCACAAACCGAAAAACGGCGATATTATTGATCTAAGCAAAACCCAATTGTTCATGGCGGCTACTATGGAGTATATATAGGTGGGAGGACGTCCAAGGGGGTGTTAGGGTCGTGACCTAACCCTAAGACACGAAAATAATGGACTTAGACTTGATACAAGGCCCAATGGCCCAATACGGTGGCGCAGCACCCTGACAGATTCTGTACTCGATTTTGTTTCGACGATTCCCGTCGACTCCGATGGAATTTTGACATGGGACCGGAGCCATTGGAAAGGTTATCCTCTCCTCTTTCCGTGCATATGTAGAACGTCCAAAACGGAGTTCGTATGCGTCCTGGGCGTCCGTTTTAGTGCGTACTGCTCCTGGACTCCGAGTTGGTTACGATTTGGAGTTTGGTTCGGTTTCCATCTTCTTTGAACGAATTCTCTGGTCTTCCACGTCCCTAATACTCCCTCCAAGTACTCCTTGAACCTCTCCATGGATCCTAATCACAAATAAATCATTAAGTAGCAATCTATGCTCAAAAACACATAAGGAAATATATAAGAACGAGTTCACCTCTGAAATTAATTGTTGTGTATGAACTCTATTGATTGCATCTTGTATATTCAGCAGAGTGTTGTTTGTATCCATAGAAGTGATGTCCTCATCATCCTCCCCTTCTTGAATTGGAGTCGTCCTCGACTCAAGTTCATCTTCTATCATGTGTGGGTCCATACGTGCAACGCCATTAAATATTCTTGTAAGCATGAAAGGAGGAGGCCAAGGTGGTGGACGGCATAGTGCACCATCTTGATCTTGTCCATCAAATAAGAGTGCACATTCACTTGAGCCAGGATCCCAAACAAATGAACATTGTGTCATATTTGTAGGTGCAATAATAATATGCATGATCTCATCATTCTCCCCTTCTTTATGACAAGCCGTCCTCGGCTTGCTCGTATGTCCAGCAAAAAGACTTGCTGCGGGGGTAGAGTTTAGGCCCGAGTGAGCACTGTCCATATTGCACAACCGCAGTGAAAAATGTTTTTGTTGTCCCTGCTGCAAGGAAAAAATACTAGAAAAACTTGACAAGATATTATTAGCGTTAGTACATTCATTTACTTGACCATGTTGTTGCAGCACAAAAGGAGCTTCCTCATTTGAACATATGTAAACTTTATGCACCATAAACATACCACTATGTTCATATTTGCCTATAGCATAAAAAATATTTCTACAAGGCAATTGAGACTGAGAAAATATTATCTTCTCTACGATATCTAGATCACAAAGAGTGTCAAATTCAATATAGCCCAAAGTATTTAGAGAAGATAACAATTTCAGCTCATCCCTTTCACATGTAGTTGGGATCAAATGCTTAATTTCAGCACAAGTGAGTAATAAAGTATCAAATTCATTTGGTTGTTCTAGCATAGGTACAATATAATTATCAGCACACAACTCATTTTTGTTGTAAGAATCAGTAGGAAAATCAACTAATGGTAAATGTGTATTATGAAAAGGTTCATCTTGTTGCTGCTCATCGATAGTATGACTGGTAGCAAAATTCAGCACATCTGAAAATGTCATACCGTGGTTAACTGTAGAGCATTGTCCACTAACACTACTCTCATTTTCAGCAAGAAATTCAAATGCATTATGAGTTGATTCATCAAAAAATTCAGAAGAGTTGTTCAACACCTCACTCTCATTTGCATCTCCATTTATTTGTTCATGTTCCTGCAAAAGGTTAGGCAAAGGAGGAGGTACAACAAGAAAATTCTTCTCAAGTTCATGTATTTCATCTTTACAATTAGATACATTAGCAAAAGTTTCTCGCATAAGAATTTTCATATCTTTCCATGTTCGAGGTCTTTCTAAATCACTTAAGTTGTTCCACCAAGTCAATGCACAACCTACTAATGCACTTGCAACATTTCTAATCTTTCTTTTCTCACACATATGACATTGTCCAAAAATTTTATCCAACTCTATTTCCCAAGCAATATATTCATCGTAACCAAAACCATCATAAGAAGGAAGAGATGGGAGAATGTAATTACTTCTTGTGGAAGGTGTTGTAAAGGTGGTCTGAATGTCATGTGAATCCTTGGTTGATGTTTGATTTTTAGTGCGCAACTCTATCGCGGTCTTCATCATGTCCATCATCTCAGCATATAATGCATGATTCTTGCTTTTACCTGACATTGTTAGTAGCAAACAGAAGACAACACAAAAAATATGTTATCCCTATCAACTACAAAGGATAATGGCAAAGTGGAAGTGGAATCACACACTCTCAAGCGTCTTACCACGCTCTTACAAGTGTTCTTACCGACACTGCAGGTGACAAACGGTGGCCGGTATGAAGAAACCAATGAAGTGTGGGATGATTGCAAAGGTGTATCGATTCTGCTCAAGAGTAAGGTGTAGCTTGGATGGCACTTTATTTGTAGCAAGGATTAGCAACAATGAAATCAGATAGTAAAGTTGAATAAGTGTCCAAAGTATTTGTCAAACTTGCTGGCCTAAATGTGTTCCTAGTAGTTCAAGCTAGCAAAACATGAGACAAAACTAGATGACACAAAGAATGCAAGCACTTCTGTTTTTTTTGTTGTTTTTTTTTCCTCTTTTTTTGTGCGGCTTTTGTTTCTTGTTTTGCACTTGCCTTTTTCTTTTTTCTTCCTTTTTTTCAGAATGTGCTGCAAGGGAAGAACAAAATGAAAATCAACCCAAGATATCTCGTGTGTCTGTCGCAGATTTTCTGCTCAATCTTCCAAGGACAAATAGGCACACTTATAGGCTCTAAATTGGAAAACTTAGAACAGAAAGATTGTAGATATATCTCTCCTCTTTAATTTCAATATATGGAAGACCTATTTTGGAAAAGAACAATAGGAGATACTGACCCCGAAATACAGACTGTTCAGAATTTTTAGGTCAATAACAGATTCGGATCTAATGCAATTTAGACATCGATAACTATATTTTCTGGGATAATGATGAATATGACAGTTATAGAGCACTTCTTAAGATTTCCATAAAGTGCAAGAACACCAAAATCCGAGTTCGTATGAGCAAGATATGATGAAAATACCGAAATGGACAGAGGTGAATCTAATCTGGACGTGATGACGTGATTCAAAAGGATGAATCAACACAATGCAAAACTCAAACTAAGACCAAAAACACTTTCTAAACCAGCAATATGACTCAACAACGGACACAAACTCAACAAAACCAAACTGAATAACAAAGTTGCAAAGGCTCAATGTGGTTTGGACAAAGTAATGAACAGATCTACTAAACTGCAAGTTTTTTTGTGGCTTTTTTGTGGACTCTAGGTATGAAAAACAAAACTAATGTAATGGATAGATGAATTACCTAACGGGCAACCTGTAAATCCGATACCAATTGATAGGAAAATTGATGATTGATGAGTCCCGATCTTCCGATAGGTAATGGATAAGTCGATTGATGGAGATCTCGACGTTGATGATTCGAGGCTCTCGAGTAGAACACGAACAGCCCCTGCAATCACTACACCACCGCTCCGTTGGTTATCAACCGTGCTTCACACGATTTACCTCGCCAAGAAGGCTAATCCCTGCAAGTGCAACCGAGAACACAAGCAAGAACGTAGAAGAAGCAATCTGAAATTGCTGAATTGGGGTTTCACAAACCGAAAAACGGCGATATTATTGATCTAAGCAAAACCCAATTGTTCATGGCGGCTACTATGGAGTATATATAGGTGGGAGGACGTCCAAGGGGGTGTTAGGGTCGTGACCTAACCCTAAGACACGAAAATAATGGACTTAGACTTGATACAAGGCCCAATGGCCCAATACGGTGGCGCAGCACCCTGACAGATTCTGTACTCGATTTTGTTTCGAAGATTCCCGTCGACTCCGATGGAATTTTGACATGGGACCGGAGCCATTGGAAAGGTTATCCTCTCCTCTTTCCGTGCATATGTAGAACGTCCAAAACGGAGTTCGTATGCGTCCTGGGCGTCCGTTTTAGTGCGTACTGCTCCTGGACTCCGAGTTGGTTACGATTTGGAGTTTGGTTCGGTTTCCATCTTCTTTGAACGAATTCTCTGGTCTTCCACGTCCCTAATACTCCCTCCAAGTACTCCTTGAACCTCTCCATGGATCCTAATCACAAATAAATCATTAAGTAGCAATCTATGCTCAAAAACACATAAGGAAATATATAAGAACGAGTTCACCTCTGAAATTAATTGTTGTGTATGAACTCTATTGATTGCATCTTGTATATTCAGCAGAGTGTTGTTTGTATCCATAGAAGTGATGTCCTCATCAACATCCAACTCCAATAAAAATGGGGGTGAAGGTAACCGTCATCGTCAGCAAAAACAAAGTGTTGGGCGGCAGCACAACAACCCTGGTGGTGGCATTGGCAATGGTGCCACTAGTGATCCGCCTAGCATTCGTGCCCCATGGGGCGCCAACTATAACCCTTGGACAGGTGTTGTCCATGTGTGGAATATGCCTCTCTGCGTCCGTCAGACCCGGGGATCCACGGTCCACGCCCTGGCAGCTACAACCAGCAGGCCCTCCATGCCACTACCATGCCAGCATACACTGGCATGAACCCCCACGACATGGAGCCGGGACATGTGCCACTCGGGCTCATCACTGCTCTCCAAGGACTTCCACCTCCTAGTCAGTACAACAGCAACGATTGGATGCTCGACACCGGTGGCAGCTCACACATGGCGAACACCTCAAGTATCTTGTCTTCCTCCACTTCACCTCCCTCTTCTTCCAATATAATTGTTAGTAAGGCGCTCCTGCCTGCTCAACAGGTTGGGCATACCACTATTGCCAACAATGCATCAACTGTTCACTTTCACAATGTCCTTATTTCTCCTAACCTGGTTAAAAAAAGCTGATTTTTGTCCATGCACTAACCCGTGATACTTCCATCTATGTTGTTTTTTACCCTTTCGGTTTCTCTATTAAGGACTACGCACGGGGACCACTCTACTCATGTGTGACTCTGCCGACGATTTCTATCATCTGCACCAGTCATCCAATAATTTGAGGACACATCGGAGCTTCCAAGCCACATTCGACACCAAGCTTTGGCATGCGCACCTGAGACATCCTGGACATGGGCATCTACAACGCCTCCTCCCCAACATTGATTTTCATTGCATAAAAGCTGGCAGTCACACTTGCAAGTCATGTCATACTGTCAAGCATGTTCGTCTATCATTTGACTCATCAAATAACATTACATTTCTCCCATTCTAGTTGTTGCATTGTGATGTATGAAGGTCACCCGTTCCTAGTAATTTTGGGTTCAGGTTTTATCTCGTTATTTTGGATGACGTATCACAGTTTACTTGGACATGCCAACTACACCACAAGTCTGGCGTCCTACCAATACTCATTTCATTTTAGGTTTTGGTGCTTACTGAGTTCTGCCGACCAATCGCTGGCATCTGCACTGAGAAGGGCAAAGTATTTTCCAATCGCGTCCCTCGATTCTTCTTTGTTGCACACGACATCACGCTCCACCTCATATGCCCATACACATCACAGCAAAATGGTTGTGCCGAGCGAGTTATTTGTACACTCAATGGTAGCATGAGAACCATGCTCCTCCATGCGGCAGCACCACTAACCTTTTAGCCGGATGCCCTAACCACAGCCACATACCTCTTAAACCATCGTCCCTGCCACGTACACAGCCACACAACACGACATGAGCTCCTCCTTGGGCGACCACTCTTATGATCACCTACGCATCTTTGGCTATCTGTGCTATCCTAACACCATAGCCACCCACCGCTGTAATTAGGAACCTACATAGTATTTGGCATGGATGTGCAATTGGCAAGGTCCTAGACCGGGGTTAGATTCATTTTGGGGTGGTGGTGCCACATAAACTTGCCCCGCGTCCACGCCAACAAGATGTTTTTTCCTGTTTCAATCAACCTCATCTGCATCATTCGCATCTTCACAAAACACATTGGTCAACCCACCGCCACTATTCCTGCCCTCCGGCGTCCTCTTAGCCATGCACATCCGATGCAATGCCTACCTATTCCACCGGCACCCAACCACTAGCCAACTCAGTTCCACCTCCACTATCGAGAATCTCGCCCCACCATCCAGTACACCCGCTGGTTCTCACTAATCGCGACTCCAACTAACTCCACATTCTGATCCCTCCACCACACTGGATAACCTGCAAGCGACACGCACCCTGGAGCCTTATCGATCGTGTGACTCGGCCGCCTCATCCAGTGCAGCTCCACAACCAACCCCGATCCTCCCACTGCCCCAGGTTTATGATCCAGGTTCCTCGCATGCACCCTCTCCACTGCAACTGAATTCCTGTGATGTCGTTCCTACTTCCGTCGTGACTACCCACCCTACCCCCGCACGACACCATATGATAACACGTGAATGGGCCAACATCCATCTTCCTAATCCAAAGTATGTGGCGCTTGCTACTGCTCAATCACCACCCCCTCCCACCTCGGTATGGGCTGCCCTGCGCGATCCATCATGGCTAGCCGTAATGCAGAAGGAGTTTTTCGCCCTTCGTAGCAATAACACTTGGATGCTTATTCCTCGACCTGCAGGTGTTAATGTCATCACAAACAAGTGGTTTTTGAAGAACAAGGTGAATGCCAACAGTACGCTGGCCAGGTGAAAGGCACGATGGGTGGTCCGAGGCTTCATACAACAACGAAGGACCGACTTCTACCAAAGCTCCTCCACTGTTGTCAAGCCTACCACAATAAGAATAGTACTTCACCTCACGGCATCGAGGAGCTGGTCCATCCACCAATTCAAAGTCAAGAACGCATTCATGCACAGTGACCTAAACGAACGAGTGTCCAGCTTGCAACCAACTGGCTTCATCAACAATGAACACCCCGACTACGTCTGCCTCTTATCAAAGTCCTTGTACGGACTCAAGCAGGTGCTCAGGGCCTGGTTCTGCTCCTTCGCCAAATAGCTACAGGCCATTGGCTTTAAGCCCACCTGCTCCGATACATCTCTATTCATTTACAAAAATGGTTATGACATGGCATACTGAAAGTAGCATAGAGGGCGGGGTGAATAGGCAATTAAAATTAAAATGTACTTAATTAAAATTCATCTTGATCCCAGATCTCGGATAAGTCCGAGCTAGGTCCGGACTTGTCCGACTGTCCTTGGGCAAGTCTAACTTTCTGCGCAGGACAAGCCAATTTTTCTTGACTCTAATGAAATAAATAGAACCATAGCAGTCCGATAAGCAATATAGATGAAGAAATATGAACTACAACTAGCTAGAACACGTAGACAACAATAAATCCCTAGATGATTGTTGACGATTCATAATAAACACAAACAAATCATCCTAGGCAACGACGCCAGAAATGCTTGTTGGTATTTCCTAACATCACAGGTCATCTCCAGTAATAGATGAGATCCGCAAGTGCACAGAAGATATCGTTGTAGCATTTTGCCCAAGAGTATTCCCAAGGGTATCGTATTTATCCCATTGGAAGGAAATGGAGTAAAGTAAATACTACTCTTATGATCAAGCTATGGGATACTAATCAATTATCAATACAGGGGTAAGTTGATGATATGGGTAGTATGACATATACACAAGATATCTACTCTATGGGTAAGGTTGTCCTAGCGAGGGTTAGGCTACGAGACGGAGCTACTCCTACGGTGCTTTAATTACTCATATACATAGCCTAATAAAGTACACATGATTATGCCAATGGTGAATACTAGGGCTTTTCCGTCCAACATGTCGGGCACGAGCTTACCCTGGTCTGCCAGGCGACTCCCGCTAAGAGCCTACATCGTAGCCGAACGTGGAGGATTACAATGGATGAATATGGATATCACCACCTACCGCCTACCTCTACAAACCTTGGACTACGATGCATCCAACGCTATTTAACTATCTAAGCACCACGCTTGTATGTTAAGTAAATACCTTAAGAGTTTGGATACAAATATTATCCTAAAGCAATGACTAACCTAAACAACGTTGAACAAATGTTGGTACCAAGCACTAACATATTCATGTTAAAATAATCATACTAATATCTAATTAGACTATAGTGTTGGTGTATGATATTTATGATAACAAGATATGAACATTATGACTAGATCATAATAACATCTACACCTAGCACATGCATGAACTCCACAATCAAACAAGAAATGCTTTGCCCAAGTATATGAATAAATAAAGACTAATAATAATATTATTATAAAGCATAAAGTAAGAAATGTAAAGAAAGATATATGAGCCATACCTTTCCCAATTTGGACTTGGGACTAGAGGCTCCTCTCTACAGCCTAACCTCCACTAAAGACCTAGGAGAACTAGTGTATACAAGAGAGAATGCTCAAATGGTGTGTGTGAAGTGAGGTGAGGCACCCCCCACCCCCGATTTATACACTCACTCAGGCAGCTTTGCGTGCTAATCTCCTGGGCTCTCACTTACTCCGACATCAAGGAAGCCACAGGGGTCGACACGTGCAAGTGGACCGAGTTTGGTGGGCATACCAGTTAAGCCAAACAAGGGGTTCGGTCGAACTGGAGTTGGCCCCACTCGGATCCCAATTGCTCTTGGACGCTTATATGTGGGCCCTTGTCGACCTTCTAGATGAATCGGGTGAGAACCTGCAGGTACCCGTCTGTAAGTGGGCCATTGGATCCATGGGAAGCCACATGGCATCGTCTGATTGGTTGGAAGTGTGTTTCCTTGCCTTATGGTCATGCATTCACCTCTAATCTCTATATAATAACTGCATTCACCAATTTCTCCGAGTACAGGTGGAAATAGGTTATGTAGAAAGGTGATGTGTGCAAGAAATGATATATCCTTCACATAATTGAGTTATATTGATGGGTGCAATTGGTATATAACAGCAGTCAACAAACTCCCCCAAGCTTATCCTTTGCTCATCTCGATGCAAAGTCAAAACTTTAAGTTGATGATCAGGAGCTGCTACTATGTTCTAACCTTTCAAAAGTATGAAGTATACAACAAAATACTCTACATAGTATTGCAAAAATTGGCTATGGTACTTCACCCTTCTTGTGTCATTATGGGGCTTATGCCTTCTCCTATTCATGGTAGTTGAAAGATAGAACATTAAACGGAGAAAGCATAGCCTAGATGTCAAGTTCCACTTAAATTCCGAAGAGTTTCAATTTAGATTCTAAGTACCTCAGTTTGATTCTCTCGGTCACTCCTTTTTGCGTAGTGGAAATATGTCCTCACCAAGGCATTTTCCTATACTGATCCTACCACTAAATATGGCTTATATGTGGAGCTTGGTAGGGAATGTAAGAAGGCATATTTGCAACACATAATATTGATAAGTCAAAAGAGTAAGCCTTAGGAGAAATTTATTCAAAACTTTTGAATCAAGACTTGTGCATGTATGATGGAAGTGGAAGTGGATGTGGAAATGTTGAGTTGACTCCTTTTGATGTGGACTCTCTTTATTGCAGGGATCAAACATGGATACTTTTTTTTCTCATGCTTATGATGCAAGCATGCATTTTCTTTATCTTGTAGCCATGTCTTCTACTCCCTTTTTCTGCAATAAACATAAAGAGGGTACTATTCTGAAAAGCATGGAGTTGCTCTTTTTTTTTGTGGAAGGATGGCATGACGGAATTTTGCTAACTTCAAGTGTAGAAGTATAGCATGTGCAAGTGAAGTCTTGAATTCAAAAGAAATGAATTAATTCTCAAATAGGACTATACTAGTTTGACTAGGCTCAATGTGAAAGCAAATAACATATGCATAAGGTTTACTAATCTAAAACATCATATGGCTTTGGTAGGTATTTCCAATCAAATGACGAAAACTTAAATCTTTTTAGAATTTTCTCTGGAAATCTAAGTTTTACTTTCAAACTAGGAATAGCAGCTCTATTATTATTTCAAATCTCACAACAACTTAGAATTAGATTACGATTTTCCTACTCACAATTTCTAATTAAGGCAAAGTTGATTGAAGCCAGTGAAAGCAATATTTGGAGAGTAGCAAGTTGTAAACTAAGGACATTGGAAGAATAAAATAGAGCAACTATTCATCATTTCATCTATATGAATTCTAAATCATTCTTACCGCATATTTTTATTTGATGGAAAGCAAATCTACATTGATATTTTTATATTTTTAAATTTTTTAGATGCAAGGTGGATGAATGGATGGAAATTAAAATGCAATGGGTGTGATACAAGTTACCTCAAGTGGGGTCCTCCCCCAAGCTTATTCTTGATCAAGGTCCGCGATAGGGGTTGAATCCCTAATGATGGGGGTAGGCCATGAGGTTGGCCTATCCTGGTTGCAGCGTGGCTTTGACAATGGCGGGTTGAGTGTCGATGTTGTATTGCCTCCCTCAGGTACCATGAGCGTGGTTGAAGAAAGTGTTGTTGATGTCGCTTATCCGCACCTCAAGGTCTTCCATGTGTTGAGTGTAGTTATTCCATGGCTAAGGTAATGATAACCTTTATCTACAAAGAAATGGAGTGCCCTCAACATGCGTTGAGGGTGTTCCATCATTCTTTGGCTAAGGTGTATCATACCTTCTTGCCATAAAGGAATAACTTGTACCTCTCATGCATTGGGTGTGATTCGTCATTCCTTGGCTAAGGTAATGATAACCTTTAGCCACAAAGGAGTGACATGTACCCAACATGTGTTGGGTATGATCTGTTGTTCCTTGACTAGGGTACAACATACTTATAACCACAAAGGGATGACGTGCACTCAACATAGGTTGCGTGTGATCTGTTGTTCCTTGGCTAAGGTATAGCATACCTTCTAGCCACATAGAAACAACTTGCACCCAATATACATTGGATGTGATCTTGCCATTCCTTGCTTAAGGCACATTGCACCTTTTAGCCACAAAGGAATAACTTACACCGAGTGATGGTGGCAATTCCCTAGAGCTTGAATGAGTGCTTAGAATAGTTGAGAGCATAATGCTCTCACATATTTGTAGCAGCTCATTGGTTGCTCATGGAGGGTTTCCATCAATCGGATCCTTGAATGCCTGCATAGTAATATTACTCCTGCAAACTTCCCTTCTATAATAGAGAGGGATGGTTAGCTCCCGATACTTGTACAAATGAATTCTCGGTTAGGTAACCGAATCTTCATTTGTACGTACGGGGAAGAACAAAATAAAAGATGAATTGGGTCCAATTTCAAGTGTATCCATGAACGATGTATTATTCATTGATAAGATTAGGGCTTTATAGATAAATCAATTTGCATATTTTCTAAATCTCCTACTCTAGCAATGCAAGTGATATAAATATACTATATAGATCTCTTCATCTTGTAAAGTTTCTAACCATCAAAGCTTTTTACACAAGAGCAAATGTTATCATTTGGATTATGGCAAACAAGATTCTCAATTTTATCCTCCCGAACTTTTATAGGAATTATAAATTTAGTGATTCCACATAGACATGCAATTCAAATTAAGGTCAAGGATATCACTTATTCCTAGGAGTTTGAAATCTAGTGACACCATATATGCACGAGGCTCAAACCAAAATCATGGTCATCACTATTCAGTTGCTACATGCCAATTCACCCATTAAATTATAGCACAAAGTTTTATTTTCTAGACCTAGGAAAAAAATGACTAAGTCTATAAAACAATGCTTAAGGGTTTTCGGTACTTGTTTTAGTTTTTCCATGTAAGGTGGAATTTCATTTTGGAGATCCAAAAGATAATACCAACACTTGCTCTTGTGAGGATGCATGAGAATTGAATGATGAGGAAGTGGCAACCTTCCTCATAATTGCAAGCAAGGACATTCAATTCTAAGGCAAACAAAATAATGAAAAATCATAAACTCATGTCTTATTTGAAGAGCAATTGGTGATGAAGGCCTTTGTGTGAGAAACTCACACCCTTCAAGTTTGGCATAGGCTTGATGTTCAACGTCAAATGCCAAGTTGAGGTTGGATTTGGCTGAGGCTTCTTCTTGCTCCGCCATTGGGTTATTATTTTGAACATTTCTCTACCTCAAACTCGAAATGAGTTTGAAGGGGGGATGTGTTCTCAAATCCTACAATGGTGGCTTGAGCTTGATGTGGTCTCCTCTTTCTTGCAAAACCACCTCTTTAAAAAAAAATTTGTCCTGGCTGCAAATTAATCAAGAAAAATCAAAACAACTCGAAAACAGGTTATGTTAGCCAAAATCAAATTGAACCCAATTGTCAAATTGTCTTTCCCGACTTGAAACTACTTTTTTATCGAACATGCAGGAGATATGCACATCACTCAATTAAGAAGAAGGTGGGGCACAAGAAACCCCAGATACAGAGTACCACAACACATACGCCAACACACCACACAAAAAACAACTCGCTCACACATCAACAGAGGGGCTGGTGCACCTAATTACATAAGCGACCAGCATTGACCCAGAAACTAATGAACATCTAAAGAAGCTGTTAAATAAGAAATCCCTCTAGCTCCTGCCAACTCCCATAGTTGTCATTCTTGTACAGCTTGAAGCAAGGCAGCATTGACTTGAAACACCTTGTGAATGCAATGAGGAATAAAGAAAATCTTTTTGGTTTGAATTAGGAAAATAAATTTAGGTGGTCATGCCCAAAATTCATATCCAATTAAATTTCTTCCCTAATTCAAAGTTTTAGTTTTAGATGGTTGGAAATTTTACTTTCCAACATGCAAGTGTGGAAATTCAAACATGTTGAATGCAAATGAGAAATTCAAATATGCAATTGGGAAAGAAATATGAGATAACTACCAATTAACCTATTGGCAATGACTCACCGAATTTTTGATGTTCGATGAGTGGGACTTACCTCCGTCCTGTTTGGTTTGATGATTTGTTGTCCAATCCTGGAGTTGAAGATGTGGACAACTTCTCCTCTTTGACATGCCAAATTACTTAGGCTGTCATTCGAAAAAGTGGGCCATATGGTGGCCCTAGCCTCTTCATTGCCTTGATGAAGACTTGTTGACAACTTTTCCTTTTTGAAGATATTCTTTTATGAGCATGATGAGGCTTGTCCTTCTTTAGGGGTGCCACTTCGACCTTCTTGATGTTCCTTTCAGTTAACCAATACTTTGATCATGGATCAAAGATTTATTTGGGCATGATGACATGTGGATTCCGCAATCAAACAAGAAACGCTTCACCCACAATGTCACTTGCCCTATGTTACATGGGCTTTGTCGAAGTGTAGGAATCCCAACAAGTGATTGTGGGATATCTTGGATCTTGAATGCTCTTTATGTTTCTTGTCCTCGGCCAGGGGCTTCATGTGGATGTTGTCTTGATTTGCTTGGTCATGGATAAGATACTTCAAGGTTGGTTGGTTGAACTTGAGTCCTTTGGAATTCCATAGCCTCCTTGATTATAAGGGTGGTGTTGACTCAACCCTTGATCTCCTTGTGGGTGATAGGCATTGGAGTTATTGTTTGAATGATCCTCATGGGTCTTAGGGAAACAGTTCCCAAGTGTCCCATGTTGACATGGATTTTCACAAATCATGTGAATATCCTTGACTTGGATCATCCCAAACAACTCTCCATTGGCTTGATCTTCATGATACTTAAATGGGAAGTGTAGTTCCACAACTAGCATGTCCACCTTGTTAAATGGTGTGCATGCAAAGATAAGGGAACTAGAGCATTCTTCAATACACCCCTTGAGTAGAGACCATCTTATCATTCGTGATGAATGAGAATAGGACTCCATCTCTGGCACGAGTGTGGTCATGGATTGGTGAAGCCAACCCATGACATGAGTGTTGGATGAAGGGCAAACTATCCATCCCATGATGGAGGAAAACCAAGAAGAACTCTTGGAGCCTCCCCCAAGCTTGGGAATGGATGACTTTGGCTCATACTGGAAGATGAAATTCTTCTGCGAAAGGCAATGGCCTTGCCTACAGGACATTTGTTGAGGTACGCCTTGAATCATCTTGCAGTTGAGCACTTCCGTCTTCGTTGGCCAACCCATAAAATGGGTTAGCGAACACTACCCTGTTTTCACACAAAAGCAGAAAACAAGCAAGGGTAATCATGTCTAATAACTATTAGTACCTATAGCTTGATCACAAGTGATAGCTATCCTTCACTTCCGTTGCCTTCCCCGGCAGCGGCACCATAAATGCTTGTTGGTATTTCTTAACACCACAAGTCATCTCCAGTAATAAATGAGATCCGCAAGCGCACGGAAGATATCGTTGTAGCATTTCACTCAAGAGTATTATCAAGGGTATCATATTTATACCAAAAGAAGGCAATGTAGTAAAGTAAACACTACTCTTATGATCAAGATATGGGATACTAATCAATTATCAAGACACGGGTACGTTGGTAATATGGGTAGTGTGACACACACTTAAGCTACTCTAAGGGTAAGGTTGTCCTAGCGAGGGTTAGGCTACGAGACGAAGCTACTCCTACTGTGCTCTAATTACTCATATACATAGCCTAATAAAGTACACATGATTATGCTAATGGTGAATACTAGGGCTAAGTGGTCCAACATGTCAGACACGAGCTTACCCTGGTCTGCTGGGTGACTCCTGCCACGATCCTATGTTGAAGCCGAACATGGAGGATTACAACGGACGGATAGGGTTGTCACCACCTATCGCCTACCTCTACAAACCGTGGACTACAATGCATCTAATGCTACTTGACTAGCTAAGGACCCCGCTTACATGTTATGTAAATACATTAAAAGTTCGTATACAAATCTTATCCTAAGGCAATGACTAACCTGAACATCGTTGAACCAATGTTGGGACAAAGAACTAACATATTAATGTTAACGTAATCATATTAATACCTAATTAGACTATAGTGTTGGTGTATGATGCTTATGATAACAAGATATGAACATTATGACTAGATCATAATAACATCTACACCTAGCACATACATGGACTCCACAATCAAACAAGAAACGATTTGCCCAAATATAGGAATAAATAAAGATTAATAATAATATTATTATAAAGCATAAAGTCACAAATGTAAAGAAAGATACATGAGCCATATCTTTCCCAATTTGGACTTGGGACTAGAGGCTCCTCTCTACATCCTAATATCCACTAAGGACCCAGGAGAACTAGTGTATACAAGAGAGAATGCTCAAGTGTCGTGTGTGAAGTGAGGTGAGGCACTCCCTCCTATTTATACACTCACTTAGGCGGTTCCGTGCGCTAATCTCCCGGGCTTTCACTTACTCCCGCATCAAGGAAGCCACCAGGGGTCGACACGTGCAAGTGGACCGAGTTTGGTGGGCATACCAGTTCGGCCGAACAGGGGATTCGTGAATGTGGCCTAGAGGGGGGGTGAATAGGCCTTTTCAATTTCCTGCACACTTAACAGAGTCGTCAAAAACTTGATTGACCGGACTAGTCCGGTTATGAGGGCGGACTAGTCCCGATGTGCTGAAATTTGTGAGTTGATTAAGTGTTATTTGGGAAACTAGGTTTTTCTAGTAGTGGAAATGAGAACAACAGATTCTTTGATTTAAGATTAGTGTATGAATGCACGTGAAGACTTATGAGCAACTTAAATGGTTGTTTAGCAATTAAGTGATCTAGTGAACAAAACGTAAAGTAAATGAGGCACAAGAGACAAGCAAATTTTTTTCGAGATTCGATCTCACCACGAGATCTATGTCGTCGTTGAGGAAGCTCACACAGAGCCGGGTCTCCAACCCTTTCCCTCTCCAAGTCAACACGAAGGCCGACTTGATTCCACTATCACGGGTAATCACCAAGTTTGTGAGGCAACCTCACACGTTGAGGGCTCCCACGAGAATTACAACGAAAGAGGCGACCAAATACACTTGAAAGTATTACAATGCAGAGTATAAGTGTAGAAAGATCAAACCCCAAGAGCTCGCAATGAAGGAACGACGATCTCCCAATCCCGAATCCAAGTGTTCAAATGATTTGACTCCTTTTGCACCTTAGATGTGTGGGGAGATGTGTTTTAGGCTCTTTTGACAAAGTGGCGGCACTAGGGTTTGTGTTTTCAGCAGTATTCCACGTGTGTATCCTTTGGAAGGCCGTGGATTCTCTATTTATATGGTTTCCAAAAAGTTACCGTTGAAAAACCCTAATACCGGACTAGTCCGGTGCAAGTCTGGACTTGTCCGGTCACAGTGTAACTCAAAGTCCAGAAAGTCTGGCGGACTAGTCCAGTCCAAGCTTGGATTAGTCCGGTGCTGTGTGAAGGCGGACTTCAGAAACTTCAACGGACTAGTCTGTGGACTAGTCCGGTCTCCACAGATGGAAGACTCCAGAAAGTTCAACAGACTAGTCCGGTGGACACACGGACTAGTCCGGTCTCCCGATATGAGAGACTCCAGAAAGTTCAACGGACTAGTCCGGTGGACACACGGACTAGTCCGGTCTCCTGAGAGGGGAGACTCCAGAAAGTGTAACGGACTAGTCTGGTCCATGATCGGACTAGTCCGGTGCATTGTGAAATTTAGGTTAATTTTAATGCTATTACCCCTGCGCGAAGTTGTGAGCTCTTGTAGTGTGTCTTTCATACACTTCCCATACATTTAAAATCTAATTTGATCTTCAAAGCTCCATCAAAGTATCTCTCTTTGGACACCACTCCATTTTTCACCTTTTTGTGTGCACCGAGTTGTTTCACTTTATTTGTCCTGCAATCATCTTAATAGTTTCATTAGGATCTCATATGTTTGTCATCAATTAGCCAAAACCCACATGGGATATCCTAGATGCACTTACAATCTCCCCCTTTTTGGTGATTGATGATTACCATTTGAGATATCACAAATGGGAGTAAAATTTTGATTTTCATAAGGTGTGCACATATGAGAATAACGATAAATCCACAAAAAGCTTCTCACATATGCACACACCTTATGGTGGGGTGCCTAACAGGTGTGTGATCAACAAGGTGTGATGAAATAAAGATAATCAATAATGAGCATAGAGATAATCATTCAAGCAACAATAAGCATCACACATAAGAAAAGAAATAGTGCATTACAAAGTTTTAAAAATAGGTATATGTCCTCGATCACAAAAGCATAAAGACTACAACTAGAGATAGTCTCAAACTACTAGTCTCAATCTCTCCCCCTTTGGCATCAAGGCACCAAAAAGTGAAAAATTGAGAGGAATCACTCATTGCCGCTCCCTTCTTTAGTTTCGGTCCGATCTTCATCTTCACCGCCATCATCATGCACCGGAGCAGGATCTTCCTCGGAGTCCTCGAAGGTGGGCGGTGATCCAACCGGCTCAATCTCCAGCTTGTCACAGATAGCCTTGATGTTGGCATTGACATATTGTTGATGTTTCTTCTGCCTAACTTCAATCTTGCGGCAGCAGGCAAAGATGGAGGTGAGCATTTTGAGGACACCACCGGAGGGTTCATGGACAGGTGCAGAGCCAGGAGGAGTAGCTGCAGATCTTGTGGCATTCACATCCCGTGATTGTTTAGACCTGCTCTCAGCTTCGAGGGAGGCAGGAGCAGTTGGTGCTGAGGGAAGGGTGTACTCGGTGGGCTTTTGCGGCTTCAACCCCGTATGAGAGACATCCTTGACAAACTCAAGTCCCGTCACTTTCTCAATCATAAACATGATGTACGGGGCATACCCGCAAGACCTATTTGGAGTGATTGAGATGTTCACAATGTCGTTGTAGTTGTACTCAAAGACATTGAATGGTCTCCTTCCACTAATGACCTTCATTAGGGTCCTCAAGGTTCCTTGGATAGTCCCCGCATTTCCATCTTTCGGGGCTATCGTCTTCCTCAAGATTCTGTTGAGGACCACAAAGAAGGGCTTCAAATATTTGATGTTGGTAGGAGTATAGGGCATCCTTGTGTCATAGAGGAACTTGAGATCATCCTTCTCCAAGGGTTGCAAATTGTGGATGACAAGATCATGATACGGAGTATGTTCAAGGTGAAGAATCCTTGCAAACTCATCATAAGTAACACTATACATGGAACCATGGGTCATCCAAGTAAGATTGTCTCCATCAACCCGAGCAAAGTAGAGCGTAGAGTAGAATTGGGTGATGATCTCATTGTTCCAGTCATTCTCAAAGGAAAACAGTTCCTTCAGACCGTGCCTCTCCAGGGTCTCAACCACCTCACGAAAGGCAGGATACTTCTTCGACTGCATGTATCCAATGTTCACCCATTGACTCTTCACAACGGGATTCTTCATCTTCATGTACACATGCTCGTAGTAGTCGGCATGGAAGTTGCTCCAAAATCTTGGGTCTGAGCATTGCCGAGGTTGATTATACACATTAATCTTCCTGAAGCTATCGGCAAGCTCACCCCCTTTTCCGGTGAAGTCCTCACTCGAACGCTGCCTATTGCGATGACTTTGGTTTTTCATCTTCAGGGGCCCAATGGGACCACTAGCATGTCCCTTCCCTTTATTGAGAGCCCTCTTTGGCCCTGAGGAGCTCTCGGCAGCTTTTTCTTGGGCCTTCTTGACAACCACCTTCCTCTTCTTAGGCAAATTGTCGTCGGAGGGTGGAGAGTGGACATTGACATCATGTCTTCTCTTCATGTACCTCTCCTTGGCTCTCCTTGCTTTTTGACGTTCAACTTCTTCATCAACGTGGAAAGAGGTGTCATCTGAGCTTGAATACATCATGCCTAATAAGGAGTTCATCGATTAGATAAGAATGAACCAAGGATCGAGGTCAAATTAGGGATTCAGATGTCAGAGACCGGACTTGTCCGGGTTCAGAGTGCGGACTTGTCCGGCGTACCGGACTTGTCCGTCTCTGAGCGTCGGACTAGTCCGGCCTGGCAAGAACCCTAATGATTTCCTTGAATTCCAAAACTTCTATATAAGGATACAAAATGACATGAAGGTGGTAGGAATACATCTATGAAGCCAATGCACAACCTTGGAATCAAAGGAAACGAGCTAGAATGAGAAAAGTTGAGATTTTGGTTTTACGGTGAATTTTACCGAGATTTGAAGATTCGAGTTGAAGAAGCTTGAATCTGTCCAGAGGGGAGGATCAACTCGACGAGGAGAGGATTCCCCATGGAGAAAACTTGATTTTTGTGGGCTCAACTCGAGGGTCTCTTCGGGGGGGCTAGGGTTTAGGAGAGAGGAGGAGAGGTGAGGGAGAGCAAGTGGAGGGAGGTTTGAAAATTTGATTTGGGCTGGCCAGCTGCTTATATACGCGGCCGACCGGACTAGTCCGGTCAGGGGACGGACTAGTCCGGTGCCCCTGAAAACCTAGGAGTGAGAGACTGTCCGGACTAGTCCGGTGGCACACCTGACTAGTCCGGTGCCCCTGGAAAACCTAAGAGTTTTGAGATAATTAATAGTGATCCAAGGACAAGTTTTGCAAATAATCTTGGTACTTATTACCAGAAAGCAATCAACAATGAAAAGTGGTCATAAACTGCAAGATTTCTTCATTAAAAATAGTTTTTTTGGAAGAAAAAGAGGTGAGGAGCAGTTTTTAACAATAAAATGTGATGTTTGAAGTTTCAATCAGGTATGCAACGTTTCAAGCCACATTTCGAGAGTCAATAATATTAAGTTCATTTCTAAGCTCACAAAACCTTTTCTCATCTAATGGTTTGGTGAAAATATCTGGATGTTGCTTTTCAGTCCTAACATGTGAAATGACAATGTCACCTTTTAACGAATGATCTCTAAGAAAATGATGACGGATATCTATGTGCTTAGTTCTTGAGTGTTCTATAGGGTTGTGTGCAATTTTTATAGCACTTTCATTATCACATAGAAGCGGGATATGGCTAAGATTGTAGTCGTAGTCCCTAAGAGTCTGTCGCATCCAAAGTAGTTGTCCACGACAACTACCGGCTGCAACATACTCTGCTTCCGCTGTGGAAAGAGCAATGGAGTTTTTCTTTTTAGATGACCAAGAATCTAGGGACCTACCAAGAAACTGACAAGTCCCTGACGTGCTCTTTCTATCGACTTTGCATCCTGCATAGTCAGCATCGGAATACCCTATCAGGTTAAACTTGGATTCTTTGGGATACCAAAGGCCCAAGTTGGGTGTGTGCACAAGATACCTTAGGATTCTTTTTACAGCAATTAAGTGACACTCTTTAGGTGCGGCTTGAAACCTTACACACAAGCAAGCACTAAGCATAATATTTGGCCTAGATGCACATAAATAAAGTAAGGAGCCGATCATGGACCGATATACCTTCTGGTCCACATTTGGAACGTCTTCATTGAGGTCGAGATGTCCGTTAATAGCCATGGGTGTCTTGATGGGCTTGGCTTTGTCCATATTGAATTTCTTGAGAATGTCCTGTGTATATTTGGTTTGGCTTATAAATGTACCTTCTCTTAGTTGCTTCACTTGGAATCCCCAGAAGAACTTCAATTCGCCTATCATTGACATCTCGAACCTATCTGTCATAATCTTGCTAAATTCTTCATAGAAAGATTTTTTAGTGGATCCAAAGATAATGTCATCAACATAAATTTGAAATACGAATAGATGATCATCACAATGTTTAGTGAAAAGTGTATAGTCAGCTTTACCAATTTTGAATCCATTTTGAGTCAGAAAATCAACAAGGCACTCGTACCAAGCTCGAGGAGCTTGTTTGAGGCCATAGAGAGCCTTACGCAGTTTGTAGACATGATCGGGATACTCTTGGTCTTTGAATCCTGGTGGCTGCTCCACATAAACTTCCTCCTTGATTGGACCGTTTAAGAAAGCGCTTTTGACGTCCATTTGATACAGCTTAAAATTATGGTGAGTAGCATATGACAATAAAATACGAATGGACTCAAGTCTAGCTACAGGAGCGAAAGTTTCATCGAAGTCCAAACCTTCGACCTGAGAATAACCTTTGGCCACCAATCTCGCTTTATTTCTTGTTACTACTCCATGTTAATCTTGCTTGTTCCGAAAGACCCATTTGGTTCCAACGATGTTCGCCTTTGGTCTCTCCACCAGCTCCCACACTTCATTTCTCTTGAAGTTGTTCAACTCCTCTTGCATCGCCATCACCCAGTCTGGATCCCTTAAGGCTTCTTCTACCCTGTATGGTTCCAGAAAAGACACAAAAGAATAGTATTCATAGAAATTTGCAACTCGAGATCTAGTAGTTACTTCCTTAGCAATATCTCCAATGATATTATTGACAGGATGGTCTCTTTGCACGCTCTGATGTACTCTTGGGTGTGGAACTTGTGTAATTGCTTGTTCTTCATTATCTTCATGTTCATTTTCTCCCACTAGATCATTGCTCCCATGATTATCTTGATATTCTTGATTTTCCTCATCTTGATCTTGTGAAAGATCTCCACCTTGATCATTACCTCCGTGTTGAAGTTCATCTTGTGCATTTGAGTCGAATGTTCGCTCTTGTGGCAAGATATCACCAAGTCCCATTTTCTTCAGTGCTTCATATGGAGCTTCCTCTTTATCAAGCACACACTTATCAACAGTAAAGAGCTCATATGGAGTTTTCTTCATTAGTCAGTGGAGGTACAGCCGATTCGTAGCATGACAAGCAGTGTTCACCGCTTCTGCCCAAAATCGATATGACGTCTTGTATTCATCCAACATAGTTCTGGCCATTTCAATCAATGTTCTGTTTTTCCTTTCAGCCACTCCATTTTGTTGAGGGGAGTAGGGTGCCGAGAACTCATGCTTTATCCCTTCTTCATCGAGAAACTCTTCAACTTGTAGGTTCTTGAATTATGTCCCGTTGTCACTTCCGATGTTCCTTATGGTTGATGGGAATTCGTTCTGAGCTCTTTTCAAGAACTTCTTGAGGATTCCCTGAGTTTTTGATTTATCATACAAGAAAAATACCCAGGTAAATCTTGAAAAATCATCAACAATTACTAAATCGTATTTGTTACCGCCGATGTTGATGTACGAAATTGGACCAAAGAGATCCATGTGGAGGAGTTCCAGCGGTCTTCCGGTAGTCATCACATTCTTGGCGTGGTGTGGTGCTCCGACTTGTTTCCCTGCTTGACAAGCGTTGCACGACCTATCTTTTTCAAAAACCACATCCTTAAGACCACGGATGTGACCACCTTTTAGAAGTTTCTGTAGATTTCTCATCCCAACAAGGGCTAGCTGTCTATGCCACAACCATCCCATGTTGGTCATAGCAACCAAGCAAGTGTTGAGTTCGACTTTATCTTTGTTGAAGTCAACAAGATAAAGCTTGCCCTTCAACATTCCCTTGAATGCAATCGAGCCATCGCTTCTTCTAAAAACGGTCACACCCTCATTAGTGAATAAACAGTTGTAACCTTTGTCGCATAGTTGAGATATTGACAAAAGGTTATAATCTAGAGAATCTACGTGTAAAACATTGGATAAAGTGTGTTGAGAGGATATTTCAATGTTACCGCTACCAAGGACCTTTCATTGGCTGTTGTCTCCGAAGTATATGCCTTCACTTGGATCCTTATTACGCTCGTACTCCACAAACATACCTCTCTCTCCGGTCATGTGATTTGTGCATCCGATATCTAGCACCCATTTAGATCCACCGGAAGAGTAAGCCTGCAAAAAAGAATTATTCTTTGGTTTTAGGTACCCAAGCTTTCTTAAGTCCTCTCAGGTTAGTCACAAGAGTCTTGGGCACCCACACACAAGTTTTCAAGTTCTTGTGGCATGGCCCTATATATTTAGCAATGACTTTTCCATTTTTGGCTTTCATAAGAACATAGGAAGCATCAAATGTACGAAACAATATTTGTAAGTCAGATTCATAGGATTTTTCCTTAACAAAGACAATTCTATTCTTAGCATGATTAGGAGTAGACATGTGTTTGTTCCTGTCAAAGTCAAGGCCATCTTTGACATTAGGAGGTCTAGTGACCATATATGCACTGCATGCATATTTGATCTTCTCCTTATCAAAGATGCCGCTCGGAGAAGCATGCAAATTATGAGAAGTTGAAGCATTAGAAGTAACATTCTTCTTACTAGAGCAAGTGCAAGTTTCGGTTGTTGTTGAACTCATATCTTTGGAGGAAGATCTCTTGGAGGAAGAGGAGTCACTTTGCTTGAGTGACTCAACTTGCACCTCAAGGATCTTGTTAACTTTCGACAAGTTAACAAGTTCTTCCTTGATTGCAATATGTGAGTCCTCCAGCTTTGAGTAAGTTTCCTTACTCAAGGCTAGCTCAACTTCAAGCGACTCGTTCTTCTCTCTTTCAAGCTCGAGAAGCTTTTCAACTTCTTGATATCTCTTCCTTTCACAGATGAGCATATCTTCTTGTCGGTTAAGAAGTTCCTCCTTTTCAAAGATTTCGTTCGACAACATTTCCATTTTCTTTAATGCAATTTTACTTAGTCCTCTAAACATTTCTTCATTATCACTAGAGCTATCAAAGTCATCAATAGAGGAATTTAGCGTAGGAGGAGTAAGTCGAACCTTTTTCTTGCCTTCCTTAGCCATAAGGCAAGTGTGGTTGTTCATATCCCGTCCTCCTATGTTTGGGAAGAGTGTGGCTTTCATAGTAGGTTTCTTGACTGCGATAGTGGCTATCTCTTCTTCTTCATCGGAGGAGGACTCGTCGTTTGAGTCCCACTCCTTGCCAATGTGAGCTTAATGGACTTGTCTTCTTTTTCTGAAAATTTTCTTTTCTTGAGGTCTTGTTTCCTTCTTCTTTTTATTTTCTTCATAGGGGCAGTCCACCATGAAGTGACCATACTCTCCGCAGTTGTAGCAAGTGCGTCGAGCCTTGGATTTTCCTTTATCCTTGCTTTTGCCTTCATTTGAATTGTTGTCGTGTCTTCTTTTCATCATGCATTTGAACTTCTTGATAAATAGTATCATTTCTTCATCATCAAGATCAGTGCTCTCGTCGCTTGTATGCCCATCGTCTTGGTCTTAACGAGTTTCATTGAGTTTGGGTCTGCACGTTGCTTTGAGAGCAACTTCTTTCTTCTTGGAAGAGGTGAGTTCTGCTAAGTCTTTGACGTATTGAGTTCCATCATTTCATGATTTATGATCTTCCCCAATAACTCATTCGGAGTCATTTTGAGAAATCCGGGGCTTTCTCTAATCATTGAGCAAAATGTGACATTTCTTGGCATGAAGGCTCTAATCATTCTTTTGACCACCTCGTGATCCGTCCATTTCTTACTTCCATAGGCACGAATTTTGTTGATGAGTGCCTTCATCCGGTTGTACAAGTCTTGAGGTGATTCGCCTTCTTCAATAGCAAATCTCCCCAACTCTCCTTCAAGCATCTCGATTTTAGCTTCACGAACTGACCTATTTCCTTCGTGAGCTGTCTTAAGTGTATTACAGATTTCTTTTGCACTTTCTAAGCCATAAATCTTGGTGAATTTCTCTTTGCTTAGTGATGATGTGATCACGGCGACGGCTTGTGCATTTCTGTGAATCTCTTGTTCTTGTTCTGGGGTGAGTTCCCCATCTGTGTCCGGGATATCTATGCCAGTGCAAACAATGTGCCACAGACTAGGATTTAGGGATATTAGATGCATCTTCATGTTGTACTTCCACATGGTGTAGTCACATCCGTCAAACTGTGGAGGCTTTCCCATAGGAATGGAGAGATAGTGATTGTTTGAATTGAGAGGGTTGTAGTTGTAAGGATGTCGGGAGTAGTCGTGATGACCACTCCCCATCGTCTTCTCTTCTTCTTTTCCTTTTTGTACTAGCAGTTTCTTTCTTAGGAGTGCCTTTAGTTGTCGCACTTCTTCATCATCATGTGGGCTTTCTTTCAGCACATCGAAGGCTTTCGCTTCTTGTTCCTCCTCATTGATGTTCATCTTTGGGATATCGTTGTTCTTCTCAGAGGCCATTGATCTCTCCGAGATGTGAGTCTCGTTGGTGGAGAACCTTGCTCTGATACCAATTGAATGTGGCCTAGAGGGGGGTGAATAGGCCTTTTGAATTTCCTGCACACTTAACAGAGTCGTCAAAAACTTGATTGACTGGACTAGTCCGGTGTAAGGATCGAAACGCCCAAGAGGGGGGGGGTGAATTGGGCTTTCTTCAAATTTTAAGGCAACTAAAAACTTAAGTGTTGAAGCCCAATTCCCTATGCAAGAATTCTACGCATTCAAAAGAGATAAGTTACGGAATAGTAAATGCGTAAAAGTAGAGGGTAAGGAGAGGGATGCAAACTCCCGCGGAGACACGAAGACACGGCGATTTTTCCCGTGGTTCGGTAAGATCACAACGATCTTCCTACGTCCACGTTGTGGCACCCACCAAAGGGTATAGCCACTCCCAAGTCACCAAGACAAGGGATCTCACTATCTTCCTCCGTTCGCTATCTCCGGCAAGGTGGAGCTCAAGCCTTGTACAAGGGTGATCCTCCGGGCTTCCACAAACGCCTTGGCAAGCTCCGGAGCAATCTCTTCTTCCTCCAACGATTACAAGGTGAGAGGAGTCACCAAGACACTCTCCCTTACAGCTCTCACTATCCTAGAGACTCCAATCACCAAGAATGGACGCACACAAGCTTTTCTCTAGCTAGATCTAGCCTATAGTTGGAGTACAAGTGGTTTTGAGGTGTGGAAGTGGTTTCTCTTGGTCTTGAATGCTTGAGGATGTGTAGTGAGACTCTGGTGATCAAGAATTGTCAAAATTACTGGTTGGAGGGGTTTAAATAGCCAGCCTTCCCGATTTAGCCGTTGGAAAAGTAGGCTGATTAACTTTACTGTTAACATCAGATGATCCGATGCACCCCTTTATTGAGCATCGGTCGATTTCAATTAGCTGACATCACTGTGTCAGATATGACCGGTGATCGACCGATGTAACATCCTCTTCATCATCGGATGATCCAGTGAGTAGACCTTCAGACTTGGTCCAGAAATAATAGCTTCTGTTGAATTGGACCGATGTACACTTGGATTGATCATCGGATCATCCGGTGTGTACTTCTCCAGAATCACTCAAAGATCATCCCTTCTGTTGGATTCAACCGATGTGCCACTTCCTTCACATCGGATGATCCGGTGTGACTTGGCTCTGAGGTCTTCTTCTTCTACAAACTCAAACTCGACCGATGTAGTCATTTTGCTAGGCATCGGATGATCCGGTGAGTTGAACTTGTTTGCTTCGAGTTGTTTTGAGTTGATCTTTTGGAATCTTCTCGAGTGACCTCTTTGACAATTGTTAGACTTGTTCTTCTAATGAATGTTAATCTTCTTGTGTTGCCAATTTTGATAGAATAATGTCGTTGAATGAGTTCTTCATTTATTCTTCATGAAAATCGAATAACCCCTTAGAATATATCGTTGAGGGGTCTCCATTTGTATCCAATGAGCAGTAGATGATATGAGAGATGATTCATTACATTTGATTTGTTTTACGTGAGACCTCGCATCCACAAACTCATTAGTAATTACTAACGGTTGTCATTAATCACCGAAACCATACCTCATGGGGGCCTAGATGCTTTCAATCTCCCCCTTTTTGGTGATTGATGACAACACAACAAGTAGAGCATAGAAGTAATGAAATTAAGACGCAATGCTCATAAAAGAATATAAAAAGTACAAATTTGCAACACAAGAGGCTCGAAGGCTCAAATAATGATCCATAAAGCACAAGAGAAGCACAAGAGCACAAAGTAGCAGACTGAGTACAATAATGGCAAAAGATAGTAAATGGCAAATAATAACAAGTAGTCTCAAAGATAACAATAAGCCCCAAAAAGATAAAGCTCCCCCTAGGACCAAGACTCCCCCTAAAACTGAGCTAACCTCCCCCTGACTCTAACTCTTCACTCTCACTTTTCTCCCCCTTTGGCATCAAGACACCAAAAAGGGAAGTCGAGTGGCTACGACTCTGGCGCGCTCCTGGCGATGGTGAAGCGGTCGGCGTCGGCGGCGCTGTCGTCGGAGCTGCTCGAGGCGGAGTCGCTGGAGATGGAGCTGAAGGAGCTGGAGGAGCCACTGAAGGTGCTGGGGGATCCGCTGAGACTGCTGGCGCCGGTGGAGCTGGAACTGTCGGTAAGGGTGTGCTAACCACTGGAGTAGGTGACAACTGGAACGACGTCGGTGGCAGCACGGGTGAGTGAATCGGCGCAGTCGAGGCAAGCAGAGGCGACATACTGAAGCTCGGAATAGGTGAGGTCGGCACTGGAGCTGCAGCAGGTGCCAGAGGAGGTGCTCCGGGAGCCTGACCAAGTCCCGGCTGCTGAGGTGGAAGGGCGATCCCGGTCTGCTGGTAGAGGTTGGTGATCAACCCAGAATGCCCATCATAGCCTGCTGAGTCTGCTGCTGCTGGTCGAGAGTGCGCCTGGTCATCTGATCAACAAAGTTAGTGAACCTGTCGGTGTCCTCTCGCCTTTGACGGGCTATCTCCAGCTGCATCTCCTGCTGCTGCCTCTGAAGCTCCTCGTGTCGTGCGGCCTGCTGACGTTGCTGCTCGATCATCTGCTGAAGTAGGGATGAGAGCTCAGAAGGCTGTGACACCTGTGCCTCTGACACCGGAGGTGGTGTAGGTGGTGGAGCAGCTGATCCTCCCGCCTCCGCGTCGTGCTGTCTCGGTGGAGGAGAAGGAGGAGGGAAGTACTCCTCGACGCTGTCGCTGGTGTCACTGTCTGACCAGATATGCTGTAGGTCTCCACCCTGAGTCTCTGCCTGTGCAAGCTCTGCGTCCTCCCTGGCCAAGTCTGCCCAGTCCTCCTCAGAAAGTCTAGCCCGGACCTGACGCTCGACTGGACGGCCAAGGCGGCGGTCTACAGGAGCGGGGACTCGGTAATGGCTGAACCGAGTAACGTGGAGCTCTGTCAGAGGAGCAGTGCCTGGAGAACCCTCTGGAACCAGCTGGTGAAGAAGGTGACAGATCCAGTGACCGAAGACCAACTATCGAAGCATCCCAACTCCATCAGTGATCACATCCTCCATCTCGCAGATCAGGATGTCCATGATATCGAACTCCATCCTGTTCATCACATAGAACAGGAGAGTCTGCTGTAGGCTCGTGAATCCCTCAAGGTAGCCAGACCTCGGAAGCAGTGTGTGGTGCAGTATGTGGTGAACTGTGCGAGCCGCTGGAGTGAGTAGCGCTGGCACCCTTGGCTGGTCTGGAGTGAAGGGCAGAGTGAACAACCCACTGATCTCGTCGAACGGTGGTGACACTCCTCCAGTCAGTGGCCTCCTCGGTGGGTCTGCGTCTCCGTACACGATCTGGTGCAGACAGGTAGTAGAGGTGTCCATACCAAGCAGTCTGGCCAACAGATCTCGAGACACGTCGTGGCGCTGTCCCAAGAACATGAAGTGGATCGAGCGGCGGCCCTCAGAGACGTAGAGAGTGGCGTAGAAGACTCGAACCCACTCCTCGATGTAAGCACTCTGCTGGTGTGAAAGCAGCTCTACCAGACCTCTGTATCTCTCAAAGTATGGTCTGATCCTGTGTCCGACTGCTGCATCTAGCTGACCCCAATCAATACTGTTATGCTGGAAGAGCTTGAGGCCCCGACACCTGTATGTCTTGTACAGGGACGCTTGTGTTAGGGTCCAGAAGCGGGGATCCACTCGAGTGTCCCTCGGCTGCAGGAACCACTCCTCAGGCAACGCTGTCCATCTAAGCCTTTTCAATTTCTTTGCCTTGAACTTCCTGTAATCTGTCAGTCTGACATCCTCAGCAACTCTGACGGCAGTATCCATCTGGTAGATGGCCCTCTGGGCCTCTCTGTCCTCGGCGCGGTCAACTGCAGAGGGGCGCTGACTCGCCGTTGGGGTCTGTCCACCCCCACGAGTCCTCGGAGTGCGCCGACGGACAAGAGGCGTCACCTCGGTCTCCTCCTCGTCAGAGCCCTCGGGTGGCAGCGGCTGAACTGGAGGTTGCTGCTGCCTCTGCCGAGACTCGCAGATCCGCAAGGAACCGCGATGGCCGCGCTCACGCTCCTCGGCGGCGCGAGCGGCCAACTCCGCACGACGAGCTTCCTTCGAGAGCTTTTTCTTCTTTGTGGCGGGCTCCTCGACGGCCTTGCCCTTTCCCTTACGATCACGACCCATTTTGATGCGAACACGGACTAGGGTTGGAGACGCCGAAAACGTGAGAACAACGAACGGCGACGAGAAACTCGGGGGTAAACCCTAGAGATGAAGAATGCCGGTGGGGAGAGGTGGTAAGGTGGTGGTGCTTGGAAGCCGGCGGTGGAGGCTGCTGTGGTGGCGGCGGCGCGGTGCCGAGGGAGAGGTGCAGCGGCGCGAGGAAGAACAGGCGGCGGCGGCCAAAGGTGCTGCGGTGGCGAGGAATCGCGTGGCGGCGCGAGGAAGAACGGGCGGCGGCGGCCGAAGGTGCTGCGGCGGCGAGGAATCGCGCGGCGGCGCGAGGAAGAACGGGCGGCGGCGGTGCGGCGGCCTGGAGGACCGGCGGCGGCGGCCTGGACGGCGGCGAGTGGCGGTGGAATGACGGTGGCGGCGACCGAGGGGAGCGCAAGCACGATGACGGCAGCGGGGTGTCGGGAGAGAGAAGAAAGGGATGAAGGAGGCGGCCGAACCATTTTTAAAGTGTACGGGCAAACCCTAGCCGCTAACAGAACATCGGATGGACCGATGATCATCGGAGCAGAGCATCGGTCGAGTTCAACAGAGAGTTCGTTCCAAGAACCTTTTTAGCACCAGATGATCCAACGTTGAGGAGTCGATCATCAGTCGAATTCTGCAGGACACCAGAATACTGAACACCGGATGCTCTGATGTTTTCCAAAATGAACTCATCGGTCGATTCCCCATTCTGACTGATCTGAATCTTGAACTGAAGCACCAATTGAAACGATGTTGTGCTGGCCCTAGCATCGGATAATCCGATGACTGCAGAAAACCTAAGACTGCCCATATATGTCCTTTGACTTAAACACACAAAGAAAAGCACGAGTCTTAGGACTTTTTGGGAAACTCCTAAACTCTAATAACAGGCTTTTAGATATAGTGCCACATATTGGCTAAGCCCTTAAGCAAAAAGAGCACACAAAGAGAGTTAAGGAGGGTAACCTCAAGGGAATGTAAGGCCCATGCTTTGTGAGCTAGAGTATGGAAAACTTCTATCTCACTAAAGCATGTTCCTTTAGAATTTTGCTCTTTCCCCATCATATGAGTTGAGATATTGCATTTTAAACAAGTATTCTTCTCATGATGTGGGTTCCCCTTTGTGACAATCTACCGTATGCAATGCCAAACAATTAATGCAGGATATTAATTGAGTGCAAGTCTATATGGCAGGGATCATGCAAGGCATAAAGTAAATCTATCTATCCAAGTTTAAACCTTCCAAAGGCTTCCTCAGGGAAAACTATTTCTATCTCACCCCTATCCTTTGGGAGTTAGACAAGACCTATATGGTATGCATCCTTACATGAACATGGCAACTTACATGACGTTAGATGCATCTAGCACATTTAATTCACTTCTAAGTCTAGAAAAAGTTTTCTCATCAAGTGGTTTAGTGAAGATATTCGCCAATTGTTCTTCGGACCTAACACCTTGCAAAGAGATGTCTCCTTTAGCCTCATGATCCCGCAAGAAGTGATGGCGAATATCAATGTGCTTAGTGCGGGAGTGTTGAACGGGGTTTCTAGCTATCTTAACTGCACTTTCATTGTCACAAAGGAGAGGCACACAACCAAATTTAATTCCAAAGTCCAAAAGGGTTTGCTTCATATATAGAATTTGGGCACAACATGCACCGGCCACTATATACTCCGCCTCCGCGGTGGACAAAGCCACGGAATTTTGCTTTTTGCTCGACCAAGATACTAGGGAACGCCCAAGTAAGTGGCACCCACCGGAGGTACTCTTGCGATCCACACGGCATCCGGCAAAGTCCGAATCCGAGTAACCCAAGAGATGGAAACTAGCAATCTTGGGGTACCACAAACCTACACTTGGGGTATGCTTGAGATACCGAAGTATCCTAAAGACCGCCTTACGATGTGATTCTTTAGGTGCCGCTTGAAAGCGAGCACACAGGCACACACTAAACATGATATCGGGCCTAGATGCGGTAAGATATAAGAATGAACCAATCATGGAACGGTAGTGGGATTGATCAATAGGTTTACCATCCAAGTCCGCGTCGAGATGATAATTTGTCGCCATTGGAGTACTTCTTGAGCTACAATCTCCCATCTCAAATTTCTTCAAGAGGTCCTTGGTGTACTTCTCTTGGTAGATGAAGGTCCCCTCTTGAAGTTGCTTGATTTGAAATACAAGGAAGAAGTTGAGCTCTCCAAACATTGACATCTCGAATTCCCTAGACATCATGGTGCCAAACTCATGGCTAAGAGATTTGTTAGTTGATCCAAAAATAATATCATCGACATAAATTCGACAGATAAATAAATCCCCGTCGATGTCCTTGGTGAAGAGTGTAGTTTCCACCCTCCCGATCTTGAATCTTTGCATGACCAAGAAATCCCTTAGACGTTCATACCACGCCCTAGGTGCTTGCTTGAGCCCGTAGAGTGCCTTGTGTAACCTATACACATGATTAGGATTCCTCGGATCTTCAAACCCGGGAGGTTGCTCAACATAAACAAGCGTTAATATAACCATTAAGAAAGGCACTTTTAACATCCATTTGATAAATCATTATATTGTGATGCGAAGCAAAAGCAAGGAGTATATGAATAGCTTCTAACCGAGCGACCGGAGCGAATGTTTCTCCAAAGTCTAGTCCTTCAACTTGTGGGAAACCCTTGGCCACAAGTCTTGCCTTGTTGCGGACCACAACGCCATTCTCGTCTTGCTTGTTGCGGTACACCCACTTCGTTCCGATGACGTTCTTGTCCTTGGGTCGCTCCTCCAACACCCAAACTTCATTTCGGGTGAAGTTGTTGAGTTCTTCTTGCATGGCCATCATCCAATTTGGATCTTGGAGTGCTTCCTCTATATGAGTGGGTTCTACACACGAAACAAACGAGTAGTGCTCACAAAACGAAGTGACATGGCGATAACGAGTACTTACTCCCCGTGACGAACTTCCGAAGATTTGATCAATCGGATGTGCCTTGGAGATGCGTCCATGCCTCATAAGTGATTGTGAAGCACTTGGTGGTGGTGAAGCATCTTGCTCGTCTTGTGGTTGGACTTGATCTTGGACTTCTTATTGTTGATGTTGTGTGGCTTGTGAATCTTGCATTGGCAATGGATCATCTTTTTCTTCTTCTTCATCAACTTGAGGCACCATGGAGGTGTTGATGTTGGAACTTGATGCTCCCCCTTGATCATGGTTCTCCTCCACTTTGGGCTTGATGTCTCCAATGGTCATGTTCTTCATAGCTTCTCGTAGAGGCTCATCATCTATATCATCATGACTAAAACTCTCCTCTTGGGAGCCATTAGTCTCATCAAACTCAACATCACAACTTTCTTCAACTAACCTGGAGGTTTGGTTGAATACTCGATATGCTTTTGAGTTTGACGCATAACCAAGAAAGATACCAACATCACACCTTCTTTCAAACTTACTGATCCTTTTCTTGCGGTAGATGTAGCACTTGCACCCGAAGACTCGGAAGTAGGAGATGTTGGGCTTTCTCCCAATGAGGAGCTCATATGGGGTCTTTTGAAGTAGTCGATGAAGATAGACCCTATTAGCAGCATGGCACGCCGTGTTGATTGCTTCGGCCCAAAACTTCTCCGACGTGCCATAGTCATCAAGCATTGCTCTAGCAAGGGTGATGAGAGTCTTGTTCTTCCATTCAACGACACCATTTTGTTGAGGGGTGTATGTGGCCGAAAACTCATGCTTCACGCCTTCACGATCACACCACTCCCCAATGTTGTAGTTCTTGAACTCGGTGCCGTTGTCACTCCGGACCTTGATGATGGGAAGTTGAAATTCCCTTTGAGCACATTTAGCAAAGGTCTTGAAGACTTCCGGAGTTTCACCCTTGTCACCTAGAAACATAGTCCAAGCATATCGAGAATAGTCATCAACAATAACAAGACAATAGAGGTTACCACCAAGACTTTGATATGTGGACGGTCCGAAGAGGTCCATGTGAAGCAACTCAAGTGGCTTGGAGGTTGACACCATTGTCTTCATCGGATGGTGTGAAGCAACTTGCTTCCCGACTTGACAAGCGCTACAAAGCTTGTTCTTCTCAAATGTGACATCTTTCACTCCGGTCACCATCCCAAGCTTGAACGACTTCTTGAGCTTGCTCATCCCAATGTGAGCAATGCGTCGATGCCATAGCCAACCCAAACTCGTCTTGGTGAAAATACAAGTGGTCAAGCTAGCATCCTTGTTGGAGAAGTCCACCAAGTAAAGATGTCCATGCCGAAAACCTTTGAAGATTAGTTCTTTGCTTGATTCACTAGTCACTACAACACCATTCTTGTCAAAGGTGCACGTTAGTCCAAGATCACATAGTTGTGCAATGGAAAGCAAATTGAAACTAAGAGACTTAACATAGAGCACATTAGAAATGGACAAATCATGCGAAATAGCAATTTTACCCAAACCAATTACCTTCCCCTTTGAGTTGTCACCAAAGGTAACTTGTTCATGATTGTCGGGGTTCTCTATGGAGGTGAACATACCATCATTGCCGGTCATATGTTGAGTGCACCCGCTATCGAGTACCCAATGCTTTCCTCCGGCTTTGTAGTTCACCTACACACATGAAGTTAGTTTTTGAGTTTAGGCACCCAAGCCAGCTTAGGTCCTTGTATGTGTGATACAAGTGATTTTGGGACCCAAAGTTGATTGGGGAGCTTCCCCTTCATGCCCTTAATGTCTTTGCCGATGAACCTTGCCTTCACCTTGCCACCTACTTTGCTCAAGAGATAGTGGTAATCATTGAAAGTAGAGTTGTAGTTAGGAGGCAATTTTGTAGAAGGACGGTTGGGGAGAGGACACTCCCTCGTGTGATGTCCGGTGACCTCACAATGTTGACAATAGGAACCAACTTCCTTGATGAAGCTTGTCCTAAGCTCCGGTGAGGGCACCTTTCCTTTGTTGGGCACCGGGAAGGATCCAAGTCCTCTCTTGTTGAAGCCTTTAGCTTGTTGGTAGAGGATTTCCTTGTGCTTGTCCTCCCCCTTAGAGAGTCTTGCCACACTAGTGCGGAGACTTTCAATCTCGTCCATCAGCTCCTTCTCCCTAGGGCTTGCTTTCAAAGGCAAAGACTTATCCAAAATATTAGTGGCATGTGAAATAGTTGATACTTTGCCATCAAGGGTTTCCTTTTTCATGTTTTTCAATTTTAGTTCAATTGCTTCATAAGCAAGGTTAAGCACTTCATGTTCTTGAACCAAGTCATTGTGCTTTCCCAAGAGTGCTAGGTTTGCTAAGTCAAGCTCATGATAGTCAAGCTTGATTTGAGCATTTTCCTCCTCGATTTGCTTGACATGTGATTTGAGCGTGTCATGCTCTTTAAGTATGGTTACATACTTGTCATGCAAATCGAGCTTCGCACTCTCAAGCTTAGCACAAGCTTGTTCAAGTGCCTTAACCTTGCTCTTCTCCCTTTTTATGATGGCATGGTATTCATTAATCATAGATGCTAATTCATCGGGGGAGAGCTCATCATCATCATCGCTAGAATCGTCACGTACCTTAGTGTTACCTTTCGCCATGTGGCACATAGGAGGTGGACGAAGAGGTGAGTCATCTTTGTTGACGATGGCAAGGCCCGCCAAGTTTTCTTCATCTTCACTCTCTTCGTCGCTTGACTCTTCATCAATGATCCACTCATTAGCCTCGCACATGAAGACTTTTTGAGGCCCTCTTCTCTTCTTTGGAAAGAGCTTGGTCTTCTTGCCTTTTTCAAATTTCTTCTTTCCAAAGGAGCGCTTGGGCTTGACCTCTTCTTCATCTTCATCACTTTCTTCTAGCTTCCGATGCTTGCCCTTGTGGTTGTCCTTCCTCTTGTCCGGTCTTGGACAATCATATGATATGTGGCCTAGATCACCACAATTATAGCATGTCTTGTTTTCATCTTTTCTTGGGAGGAAGGCTTTCTTCTTGGGATCAAAAGAGTTTCCCTTCTTTGCGATCTTGGAGTTTAGACGTGAGAATTTCCTCATCATCAACGCAAGCTCATCATCATCATCTTCGCTTGTTGCTTGCTCTTCTTCACTTGAGCTAGGCTCAACCACTTTCTTCTTCTTGGGAGTTGTCTTCTTGGTTGAATCCTTGAGAGCAATGGTTTTTGACGATGACTCCTCCATCATTCCAAGTACGCTCATCTCATGAGCATGAATTTCTCCAATGAGCTCCGAAACTTCAATGTTGTCAAGTAACTCTTTTTGGAGCATTGAATTGATAATGTTGTACTTGGGCTTGGGTAGAAGCATGAGGATCTTGCGGTTGATAAGTCCCTTGCCAAGAGAAGCAATGTCAAGTGCGTTAATCTCCTCAATGAGCACATTTAAACGAGAAAACATTTGGTTAACATTCTCATGAGGAAGCATTTTAAATTCATCATACTTGGATTTAAGCAAGTGATATTTGAGTTCTTTAACACGAGATGAGCCCTCATGTATTTCAATTAAACATGCCCAAATTTCACAAGATTTCTCCTTACTAGCAATTCTAGCAAATACGTCTTGACTAATACATTCATAGATTGCATTTCTAGCTTTAGCATCCCATTTTAGTTGATCACCAACATAGTCAAGATCTCCAAACCCCGCATGGGTCGCTTCCCAAACTTCGGGAGCAATAGCCTCTAGGTAGGCGCGCATGCGTGCTTTCCAATAGGCAAAGTTCTTGCCCTCGAAGGTAGGAACTGAACCCCCATTCTTGGCCATTTTAGCTCTCTAGCGGTGAAGCTAGAATGATCCAATGAGCAACAAGGCTCTGATACCAATTGTAAGGACCGAAACGCCCAAGAGGGGGGTGAATTGGGCTTTCTTCGAATTTTAAGGCAATTAAAAACTTAAGTGTTGAAGCCCAATTCCCTATGCAAGAATTCTACGCATTCAAAAGAGATAAGTTGCGGAATAGTAAATGCGTAAAAGTAGAGGGTAAGGAGAGGGATGCAAACTCCCGCGGAGACACGAAGACACGGCGATTTTTCCCGTGGTTCGGTAAGATCACAACGATCTTCCTACGTCCACGTTGTGGCACCCACCAAAGGGTATAGCCACTCCCAAGTCACCAAGACAAGGGATCTCACTATCTTCCTCCGTTCGCCATCTCTGGCAAGGTGGATCTCAAGCCTTGTACAAGGGTGATCCTCCGGGCTTCCACAAACGCCTTGGCAAGCTCCGGAGCGATCTCTTCTTCCTCCAACGATTACAAGGTGAGAGGAGTCACCAAGACACTCTCCCTTACAGCTCTCACTAGCCTAGAGACTCCAATCACCAAGAATGGACGCACACAAGCTTTTCTCTAGCTAGATCTAGCCTATAGTTGGAGTACAAGTGGTTTTGAGGTGTGGAAGTGGTTTCTCTTGGTCTTGAATGCTTGAGGATGTGTAGTGAGGCTCTGGTGATCAAGACTTGTCGAAATGACTGGTTGGAGGGGTTTAAATAGCCAGCCTTCCCAAATTAGCCGTTGGAAAAAGTAGGCTGATTAACTTTATTATTAACATCGGATGATCCGATGCACCCCTTTATTGAGCATCGGTCGATTTCAATTAGGTGACATCACTGTGTCAGATATGACCGTTGATCGACCGATGTAACATCCTCTTCATCATCGGATGATCCGGTGAGTAGACCTTCAGACTTGGTCCAGAAATAATAGCTTCCGTTGAATTGGACCGATGTACACTTGGATTGATCATCGGATGATCCGGTGTGTACTTCTCCAGAATCACTCAAAGATCATCCCTTCTGTTGGATTCAACCGATGTGCCACTTCCTTCACATCGGATGATCCGGTGTGACTTGGCTCTGAGGTCTTCTTCTTCTGCAAATTCAAAATCGACCGATGTAGTCATTTTGCTAGACATCGGATGATCCGGTGAGTTGAACTTGTTTGCTTCGAGTTGTTTTGAGTTGATCTTTTGGAATCTTCTCGAGTGACCTCTTTGACAATTGTTAGACTTGTTCTTCTGATGAATGTTAATCTTCTTGTGTTGCCAATTTTGATAGAATAATGTCGTTGAATGAGTTCTTCATTTATTCTTCATGAAAATCGAATAACCCCTTAGAATATATTGTTGAGGGGTCTCCATTTGTATCCAATGAGCAGTAGATGATATGAGAGATGATTCATTACGTTTGATTTGTTTTACGTGAGACCTCGCATCCACAAACTCATTAGTAATCACTAACGGTTGTCATTAATCATCGAAACCATACCTCATGGGGGCCTAGATGCTTTCATCCGGTTATGTGGGCAGAGTAGTCCGGTGTGCTGAAATTTGTGAGTTGATTAAGTGTTATTTGGGTAACTATGTTCTTCTAGCAGAAAAAATGAGAACAACAGATTCTTTGATTTAAGATTAGTGTATGAATGCATGTGAAGACTTATGAGCAACTTAAATGGTTGTTTAGCAATTAAGTGATCTAGTGAACAAAACGTAAAGTAAATGAGGCACAAGAGACAAGCGAATTTTTACCGAGGTTCGATCTCACCACGAGATCTACGTCCTCGTTGAGGAAGCTCAGAAAGAGCTGGGTCTCCAACCCTTTCCCTCTTCAAGTCACCACAAAGGCCGACTTGATTCCACTATCACGGGTAATCACCAAGTTTGTGAGGCAACCTCACACGTTGAGGGCTCCCACGAGAATTACAACGAAAGAGGCGATCAAATACACTTTAAAGTATTACAATGCAGAGTATAAGTGTAGAAAGATCAAACCCCAAGAGCTCGCAACGAAGGAACGACAATCTTCCAATCTCGAATCCAAATGTTCAAATGATTTGACTCCTTTTTGCACCTTAGATTTGTGGGGAGATGTGTTTTAGGCTCTTGGGACAAAGTGGTGGCACCAGGGTTTGTGTTTTCAGCAGTATTAGACGTGTGTATCCTTTGGAAGGCCGTGGATTCTCTATTTATATGGTTTCCAAAAAGTTACCGTTGAAAAACCCTAATACCGGACTAGTCCGGTGCAAGTCCGGACTTGTCCGGTCACAGTGTAACTCGAGGTCCAGAAAGTCTGGTGGACTAGTCCGGTCCAAGTTCAGACTAGTCCGGTGCTGTGTGAAGGTGGACTTCAAAAACTTCAACGGACTAGTCTGTGGACTAGTCCAGTCTCCACAGATGGGAGACTCCAGAAAGTTCAACAGACTAGTCCGATGGACACACGGACTAGTCCGGTCTCCCGATATGAGAGACTCCAGAAAGTTCAACGGACTAGTCCGGTGGACACAAGGACTAGTCCGGTCTCCTGAGAGGGAAGACTCCAGAAAGTGTAACGGACTAGTCCGGTCCATGATCGGACTAGTCCGGTGCATTGTTAAATTTAGGTTAATTTTAAAGCCCTTACCCCTGTGCGAAGTTGTGAGCTCTTGGAGTGTGTCTTTCATACACTTCCTATACATTTAAAATCTAATTTGATCTTCCAAGCTCCATCAAAGTATCCCTCTTTGGACACCACTCCATTTTTCACCTTTTTGTGTGCACCGAGCTGTTTCACTTTATTTTTCCTGCAATCATCTCAATAGTTTCATTAGGATCTCATATGTTTGTCATCAATTAGCCAAAACCCACAAGGGATATCCTAGATGCACTTACAATTCGGCCAAACTGGGGTTGGCCCCACTCCGCTCCCACTTGCTCCTGGACGCTGATATGTAGGGCTCTTGCCGACCTTCTAGATGAATCAGAATGAAAACATGCGGGTACCCGACTGTAAGTGGGCCACTGGATCCATGGGAATCCACATGGCATCGTCTGATTGGTTGGAAGTGTGTTTCCTTGCCTTGTGGTCATGCATTCACCTCAAATCTGAATATAATACCTGCATGCACCAATTTTTCCAAGTACAAGTGGAAATAGGTTAAGTAGAAAGGTGATGTGTGCAAGAAATGACATATATTCACATAATTGATTTATATTGACGGGTGAAATTGGTATATAACAGCCATCAACAATGATCACTAGAAAGGTAAATAAGATGCATAAATTAAAATAGAGATAATGAACATGGGATTTTCCACCGAGGTTCAGTTTCATGAAGAAACCGACATCCCCGTTGAGGGGTCCACGAAGGACCAGGCCTTCACTAGCCCTTCCCTCACCAAGAGACCACAAAGGAAATCCTTGGTTCTTCCACTATCTCAACAAGGGTGATAGAAACTTCTCAGACATCGAAATCACAAACAAAATCACTGGGCGACGCATAACCGTCTAGGGTTTGCACCCGAGTAACAAACACGAAAAATTCATGCAAACAAAGCGAATTGAATCAAAGCTCAACCCCAAGGCTACTTCTTCTCAAATCTCACAACCACTCTATCACTCTTCCGAAAAATCTCAAGTTTTGGCTCTTGCTATGAAATTTAGGTGTAGAAGTGCTCTTGAGAGTTTTCTGGGTGCAGATGATCTTTTGAATGGTTAGGGTACGGGTATAAGGGGATTTGGTCCCCTGTTTATAGGCAAAAAATGATTTTGATTATCGTCAGGATGCCCACGTCCAAGTTTGAAAATATTTCGAACATGTCTGAGCTTATGGGCCAGTGATAGTATGGCTAAGTGTTTGATTTTGAATCAGCATAAAAGGCACTTCGGACATGTCTGACGTGTATCGAACAAATCCGAGATACCAAAGTGGGGGTTTTTGACTGACTTATCCAGCTTTAGACCCCTCGAACAAGTCAGCATCGAACAAGTTCGAATGACCTCAGATATGTCTAGGGTTATGCAGTGTCTTTTTGGACATGTCTGGCCCAACTTGGACAAGTCTGAGTGGCTAGAGGGACTTAGAATTTTCCTAAGTCCTGGCTGCGCAGTGACATCTCGAGCATGTCTGGCCCAACTCGGACAAGTCCGAGTAGCTAGAGGGACTTAGAATTTTTCTATGTCCTGGTTGTGCAGTGACATCTCGGACCTGTCTGGACATATTCAGACAAGTCCGACAGTCCGGAGGGACTTAGAATTTTTATAAGTCCTGGTCATGCAGTGACATCTCGCACATGTCTGGCTCAATTTAGACAAGTCTGATAGGCTAGAAAGACTTCGAATGTTTCTAAGTCTTGGTGTGTCAGACAAGACCGACACATCCCGAACATGTACGGATCAGTACAAAGAGAATTAGGACATATCCAAACCCATGGCTCGGACAAGTCCAGACCTTAGGTTAAATGAACTTCTTGAAAACTACCCCAGGGGTTGAGCTCCCATTTGATTCTCTATGTTTACAAGAGTTGTGTTCCACTTGATAGTAGAGTTTTTCCTAGAACTAAAGAAAATAAAAATCCTAATTATATGATCCTTTTGCGCATTTTCTCCTTTTTCAAAGTATTTTCAAACATCAATTTCTGCAAGAACTCAACAATATTCATTAGTTCTGTAATTGTTTGTCATTAATCATTCAAATCCCCCAAGAGACCTAGATGCACTTTCAATCTCCCCCTTATTGGTAATTGATGGCAACCGATTAAAGTTTTTTATTTTTGTATAAATAAGCGCTTTGAGTGTTGAGTGAGTATGAGTATATGTATAAAACATTTAAGTGACTTTCATACTCACTTAACACTCGTGGGGTGTCTATATGCAAGGTGTACAAGAGTTATAAGCCGTGATGCACATATGACACGGTCCTCAAATTAAATTCGCACAAGATTCACAAATAAGGGCATCACGAGGCATACTTGATAACATCAAGACACATAATGTATTAGACTCAAATGACATAGTGCATTATAACCATAGGTTCAAATACGAGATAAAATCGATAAAGGATTATTACAAGTCCATAAAGTCTCCACACACACACACACACACACACATCTCAATGAAAACACTACTAATTCTACCCCTTTGGCATCAAAGCACCAAAAAGGATAAAAGTACTGATCTACTCCTCGTTGTCATTGCCATCGCCATCGTTGTTGTTGTTGTTGTCACTCTGCTCCGCCTTGAAGTCGCTGGTGCCGTCTGAGGAAGAGGAGGGAGCAGCCGCCGTCGACGGAGGAGGGGCACTCGAAAAAGTTATTGTAGGATCAAAGACCACATGAAAATCTACCAGAGGGGGGGTGAATGGTAGATTTAAAAATCTTACGCAGCTGAAACAATTAAATCCCAACCCCTTCGGCAGAAAAATTATCTGTTAGAGAAATCGTGTGTGAAACTAATCTAAACGTGTTTCACCGTGACAAAATTGATATATCAGATATAATCAATTCACGAAGAAAACAAAAGAAGAATCACTCAAATCCGTCGAGAGAAACTCAAGTTATGATCGAAAGATCGAACAAAGGTCAATCTGTCCTACCCGAGAAAAACAGTTCTGGAACGCTGCAAAGAAACTCGTGTAGATCAGAAACAAAAAATCCAATGACCGTGAAATTTTGAAATATGATATATAATCAAGTTGTGAAGACAAACCAAAAAGAATCACGTCAATTGGATCTGTAAAACTCGAGTTATGATAAAACCACCGATGAAAGGTAGTGCTGTCCAGAAACTCGATGAATAAAACTTGTCTAGAACAAGTCAGACGAACAAGGCACAAAAGTTCCTTCAAACTACGAATTTTATTAAATAGAACACAAGAGGAACAGCCTCGAAGTCGTGCACCACGAGCTCTGGCCTCCCTTGCTTATATAACCAGCTCGAAAGCCAACTCAACTCAAATAAGGACTCTAGTCCTACTCCGTTCAGGAATCGAAACTTTCAATAACTGCTTAGGACTCTTCTATTCGCAGATAGAAGCAATCTTAAGACTTCCAAACACCTTAGAAACCTATCCCACATTCCTAAAACAACTCAAATTTGTGACCCACACGAAATCCTATCATAACCAACTCGATACTTTCCATACCGAGTCATAACTGACTCCGCCGCAGCCAAAGTCATCAACCGATGAGATCTGATCCTTCCAACTAGATCTTCCCATCCATAAACCATCTTCGGAACCATGTTACCACGTCATGCACCGCATGCATAAGTGTGAACACCTTCCTTCGACGTCCAATAACCTTCATATGCACTACCCTTGATTCAATCATCCTGCGCGACCTCCTCACCCGCTCAACCACAATTCCTCCTGAATTTGGTTATTGGAACCTCATCTCCTCCCTGAGACTAGTCCAAAGGATCCTGTCACCATCCATGACTTGAACTCAAGCAACACCTGCACATTAACAAACAACCAATCCGTACGAGCCCAAGTCCGCGACTTGACTCAAGTCAGTTCCAAAAACAACACCTTACGTGAGCACCTCACATAAGCATGTTATAAATCATATCAAAACAATATCAGCCATATCAACCAAAACGCACCAAAAACTTAGTAAAAGAATACTAAGCAACCTTTTCATAAGTGTAAAGCAAGTTCGAAATATTTCACATGAAAATTTGGAACATTACGATCAAGCTCCAAACCTTGCCAAAGCTAACCGGAGCTTGATCCGGAGCTTACCAAAGCTAGTACAACCTAGCGCCGGAGCTTACCAAAGCTAGTACAACCTAGCGCCGGAGCTTACCAAAGCTAGTACAACCTAGCGCCAGAGCTTACCAAAGCTAGTCGGACCTAGCGCCGGAGCTAACCAAAACTAGTCGGAGCTAGAAAAACATGTCGGTCGGAGCTAACCAACATAAGTCGGACCTAGTAGAACATATCGGAGCTTAACAAAGACATGCCGAAGCTATCAAAGACATGCCGGAGCTAAAGACAAAGCTCACCGGAGCTATCCAAAAACATGTCGGATCTAGACAAAGAAAGTTGGACCTATTGCCGGACCCTGCAGAAGCTTCGAGCTAGAGTCGGACCTTGCTAAAAAGATGTTACGGCAGCATTCAAAACTTTTATTGTCAAAGCCAATGTATTCAGCACACATAGGTCTCACAATCTCCCCCTTGATGAATACATTGGCAACACCATTTAAATCCGAACATTGGCTTATTCACATTAAAAGTTTTGAAAACAATTTCTCCCCCTTTGTAAAACATAAATTAAATGAGAAAAAGAAATTCTCCCCCTGAGAAGAATCGTGCCAAAAAAAATTGTGAATATGTGCAATGTGTAATCAATGTCTCCCCCTTGCATATTTTTTTTTAAAAATCACATATTATTATCTCTCCCCCTTTGACAATATATTCAACAAGGCTTAAAAGAGAAATTTTAATTATTATGAGCATATTATAGCATATACATATAAAACAAAGCTCATCCAAGTCATACTATCAAGTAACTTACACTATCACAATAATGAGATACATAAAGTAGTGTAAGCCATGCTAGAGATCAAGTGTAATTTTCAATTTTAGCAGGTCATGATCTCATAAACTTAACTATTTCAAAACCTGAAAGCATGACACTTGTTGCTGCATTTTATTATTTTTCAAAGCACATATTTAGATCATATGATATTTGCAAGAGATTATATGCGCATCTTCCTTATTCTAACCAACCAAGCCAAGCCTATGTCATTTGACAATCAGAAGCTTAAGGACATGGTTTTAGTCATACACAACTTCTTCCAAGTTCATATCTAAGTGCAATGATAAGCCATCTCAAAAGAAGAAGTGCGAGACATGCATATTCTCTTGATCTTTTCTCAACTTATATTTGTTCACAAAAACTCAATATGTGAGTTGATTACTTGATTAATTCTTTATGGTTAAAAAACACTTGTGAGCATGCAACAAGTTCAAAACAGCAAGAAAGTTCAACCATGACCAGATCTAGTGTAAATAATTATTCCAATTACTAGTCATGACAAAAACTACAAAATGTATAACATGAGTTAGTGTAGTAAGAACTTTCAGCATGTAAAAGAAATCACAAAGTCATATATGTATGAAATACTATGCTCATATTATTTTAATTTCAGATTCACACATAGACTTCTCAAGTTTGAAAACTCCACCTCAATTTAAGCCATGAGGATGCATAACCCCTATTTCACTACGAATGAAACAAAAACGAGTGAAATCTAAAGGTTTTGTAAAAATGTCAACAAATTATTGTTTGGTATCTACATGGTGAAGCACAATGTTTCCTTTTTCAACATTATCACGGAGAAAGTGATACCTAATATCAATGTGTTTAGTTCTAGAATGTTGCACAGAGTTTTTAGCAATGCAAATAGCACTAGTGTTGTCACAAAATACTGGAATACTATCTAGATCAACCCCATAGTCCTTAAGTGTTTGAACAATCCAAACAATTTGTGGACAAGCGCTAGCAGCAGCTACATATTCAGATTCGGTGGTGGATTGTGCAATTGAACTTTGTTTTCTAGAGGACCAAGCAACAAGAGAATTACCAAGAAAATGACAAGCACCCGAAGTACTTTTCCTATCAATCCTACAACCTCCAAAATCAGCATCGAAAAAAGCTTTTAAAGTAACGGTTGAAGAAGAAGGAAGAAAAATGCCAAATTCTTGAGTTCCATGTAAGTACCTGAGAATCCTTTTGATGGCTTGACGATGTGAAGCACGTGGGGAAGCTTGAAACCGTGCACAAAGACATACGCTGAATTGTATGTCCGGTCTTGATGCTGTGAGGTACAAAAGTGATCCGATCATGCTTCTATATTCTTTTTGATCCACGGATTCACCATCTTCATCAAGTTCAAGTGTTGTTGTTGTTCCCATTGGTGTCCGAAGAGTATTGCTTTTGTCCATGTTGAAGTGCCTTAGGAGGTCTTTTGTATACTTCGTTTGATGCACAAAGGTACCCTCCTTGGTTTGCTTGATTTGCAGCTCCAAAAAGTACGTGAGTTCTCCCATCATACTCATCTCAAATTTTTAAATCATCATAGCTAAAAACTTGGACACGAGATCATGATAGCTGAAAACTTGGACACAAGATCATGAGAAGCACAACCAAAGATAATATCATCCACATACACTTGAACGAATAATGAGTCATTGCCATGCTTAAGCACAAAAGGAGTTTTATCAACCTTGCCCATGGTAAACCCCTTTACAAGTAAGAATGTTTTTAACCTATCATACCATGCTCTAGGGTCTTGTTTGAGACCGTACAAGGCTTTGGACAGTTTGTAAACATGATTAGGAAAATCTAAATTTTCAAAACCCGGTGGTTGTTTGACATAAACCTCCTCATCCATGTAGCCATTAAGAAAAGCACATTTAACATCCATTTGATATAGCTTAAAACCTTTAGATGCAGCAAAAGCTAAAAAAATTCTTATGGTTTCTAATCTAGCAATAGGAGCAAAAGTTTCATCAAAATATAGACCTTCAACTTGAGTGAAACCTTGAGCAACCAACCTAGCCTTATTCCTAACCACAACCCCATCCTCACTTTGTTTATTTTTAAACACCTATTTAGTTACAATTAAAGTGTGACCTTGAAGAGGAGGTACAAGTTTCCAAACATTATTTCATTCAAAATTTTCTAACTCTTCTTGCGTGGCAATAATCCAAGATTCATTAGTGAGTGTGTGTGATATATCTTTGGGTTCAAAAGAAGAAACAAAAGCAGAATGAGCATGAGAGTTTGGATCGCAAAACTTGGACCATGTAACTCGTTTGTGCAAGCTTCCAGTAATCTGTTGTGGAGGATGAATTTTGAGAACCCGGAGGGGAGTGGACACTTCACAAGCTTCTTCTTCTTCTTCATGTTCATCACAAATCGATGAGCTTGTGACTTTAGGAGGATCTGGACCAGCAATGGTGGTCGTCGGTGTTGGCTGTGAATCAAAATCAGGAGCTCGAACAATGTCATTAGCTGCTGAATTTTCGGGCAGCAGCTCCACCTCTTCCTCATCTTCAACGGAAATGCTCCCCCCTGTGGATATGGATCTGGACCTGTAATGTTTGAGCTAGTACCTGGGCTAGCTTCATCAAAAGATACTTCGCAAGTCTCCACAATTTTGTTAGTGTCAAGTAAAAGCACACAGTAGCCTCTAGTATGAGATGGATAACAAAGAAACATGCCATCAATGGACCTAGGTTCAAATTTATCAAGATTACCATGTTTATTAACAAAGCATTTGTAACCAAAGACCCGAAAGTGTGTAACACTCGGCCTATGTCCAAACCCGAGCTCATATGGTGTTTTACCTAGCTTAGCGCGCAAGAAAACACGATTTGAGACATAACAAGCGGTTGCAATTGCATCAGCCCAAAATTTCCTAGGAGTTTGATATTCATGAACCATAGTCCTAGCTATCTCAACTAAGGTTCTGTTCTTTCTTTCTACAACACCGTTTGTTGAGGTACATATGGTGAAGAAAATTGATGATCTATTCCATTTCCAGCACAAAAGTGATCAAAAGATTGATTTTAAATTCAGTTCCGTTATCACTTCTAATTGCTTTCAAAGATCCTGGGTGATCAATTGATAATCTAAGAAATAGAGTTCTAAAGTGACTAAAAGCTTCATTCTTAGATGCCATAAAGTAAATCCAAGAGTATCTAGAATAATCATCAACAATAACAAGAACATACCATTTACCTCCGAAGGATTGAACACGTGAAGGTCCTACGATGTCAAGGTGCAAAAGTTGACCCGGTTCAGTTGTCATGATCATTGTGAGAGGAGTATGTGAACCTGCAACCATCTTAGCATGTCTACAAGAAGAGAACACAATTTCTTTGTCTCCTTTAAGCTTAGGCAGCCCACGTATGCGATCAAGAGCACTAACACGCGTTAGGTGATCAAAGCCTACGTGACCAAGTCTACGATGCCAAAAATATAAGTCCTTTGAATGAATAGCAACTAGACACATATGCGTAGAGGAAGACATATCAAAATCAGCTTTAAAACTCTTCCAAACCGAGACATGTTAAAAATAAGCTCAGTATTTGAACCTACAACTTTTCAGCAGTTTTTATCGAAAATAATTTCCAGATTTTCATCTAGCAATTGTGAAACAGAAAGCAAGTTGTATTTGAAATTTTTGACAAGTGCCACATCCTTCAAAGTGTAGTGATCATTTACTCTAACCGAACCCTTAGCAATTATAGGAGTTGAAGAATTATCGGCAAAAGTAACATTCTCTACACGTGACACAAAAGAGAGGGAGGAGAACCATTCTTTGTTACCGGTCATATGGCGTGAGCAACATGAATCCACAATCCAAATGTTCTCCTTCCTCAAGCATGTAACCTACATTTAAGCACAATACGTCGATGACTCAATACTGGGGTTAGTCAAAAGGCATTTAGGTATCCAGTACTGAGTCACACGACGTGCAGTAGGAAAAACACGCCAAAGCTGAGATAAAACAGCAGGTCTATGAGTCAAAGTTTGAGGTTTTTTATCCTTAACTACTGACCTATAAGGTGTTACTTGTGTAGCACAAAAATTAGTAGCTCCGGAGGTAAAAACAGAAGGTCCGGAGGTAAACTTTGAATTTTTTTGACTCATAACAGCAGGTTGCATGTTCCTGGCATTCGGTTTAATATGTTCATCAAATTTTGCATGAAATTTATGAGATCTAGCAATCATTCTTTCCCTTTTCTGTTGTTTAGCTAGTCTATAACATAAATTTGTGACATGACCATCTCTACCACAGTAGGTACAATGAAATTTAACTTTGAATTCATGTCTAGATGAGCAAGCAATATTTTTATTTGAAACCGAATGAGACAACACTCCTGCAGATTTGAAAACCACTTCTTTTTGTTTAGGAACTATTTGAATCAAACCACTTCCTAATGACTTTACAATTTTAGGTGGATGTGCCTTAGCATGAGCATGAGAGTCAAAACCTAAAACAGTTTTATCATTGCAAGACTTGGAAGAATTCAGTAGCAAGTTTAGGTTCTTATTCCCATTACAAAACTGATCTAATGTCCTATGCATGTTATCAAGTTTATTGGACAGATCAAGGCAAATTTCACATGAAGTTTTTCCTTTTAATTTGCAATTGTAACATTATTTAACTTCATGAGAACGTAAAGCATTATTCAATATTGAAATTTCATTCATAACATCTTTTAGTTTCTTTTCAAGATCATCACAACTAGAACAATGCAAATCAATTGTAGAACAAGAAGCATCTTTTAAGTTTCCAATGTCAAGTGCAGCAAGCTTTTTGTTCTTTTCAATTTCAAGTTCAAGTCTATCTAGAGTAGAGGAATGTGCAGTTCATAATGTGGACAATTGTTCATATATTAAATCACACGAGAGACAAGAATCATCACTAGGAATCAAGGTTTTCAAATGGTTGATTTCAGATTCTAGTGATTCAATTTTAGCAGCATTATCCCTAAGCTTTTTGTCTTTTTCTTAAAAATAATAGTTGCACGAGAAATTGCATCACACATTTCATTACAGGTAGAACACACCTCATTGTCATCAGTGTTGTGTTCTGCATCCTCCTGACTTGATCTTGATCTTGTTTTGCCCGCCATGTAGCATAAGTTGGCCAAATCATCTTCATATTCGTCACTTCCAATGTCCATGTCGCTTGAGCCAAGTTTCTGGAGTGCGGAGATAAAACTATTCACCAGTTGGCGACCTGTAAAGCCCTTCTTCTTCTTATCATTTGTTGAGGAGTGTTTCGTCCTTGATTGTTTTTCTTCTCGGGAAGTCGAACCTGAAAGGTTAGGGCATTCTATACGAAAGTGTCCTGTCTTACCACATTCGAAGCATCGTTGAGGTCTAGAGCTTCCTCTCCTTCTAGTTCTCACATTTTGCAATGCTTTTGAGAACCTAGTAGAGAGAGGTGCTAGCTCCTCCTCTGGAAATTCCTTGATCTACTCCAGGGTTAGTGAGGAAAACAAAGCAAGAGTATTGCAAGGTGATGATTGGCCGGAGCTAGGCATATCACGTTGTGAGACAAATGCAATAGACTTATTTGGGTTCTTACGTGATAAGATGTCAATTTCATGAGTTTTGAGTTTAGAGTAAAGCACATCTAAAGTAAGTGTACTCATGACAGTAGATCCATGAATAGATGTAACTTTCATCTCCCAGATTGACATGTCTAATGCACTAAGAAGTTGCCTAGCATTTTCAGCATCAGAAAAATTAACGTTGACACTACGCGACTTATTGAGAATTTTGTTAAAGCGAGCAAAGAGATCATCGATGGACTCACTGGGTTGCATCTCGAAGCGCATGTATTCTTTCTTGAAAATGTCTTGCCTTACCTCCTTGATCATGTTGGATCCTTTGTGATAGTAACAAAGTGCTCTCCATACGTCGTATGCCGATCGGAGATGTACAACGCGGTCAAAGTCGCTTTGAATGAGTCCTTGGATGATCAAATTTTGGGTTTTGTTGTTGTCGATGTCCCGTAGGTTTGTAGCCGTAACTTGATTGTTTGGTGGCACTTTTTAAGACTTGTACACCTTCTCCCATATTGTGAATCCTTGCGCCTGGATGAAAGCCTCCATGCGTGCCTTCCAAACCTGAAAATCAATACCAGCAAACACACAAGGTTTAGCGGAGTATTTCTCCATGATGATTAGTCAAAAACACGTGCAAATTACAATGATTGGAGTACCGTGGCTCTGATACCAATTCTAGGATCGAAGAAGACGTGAAAATCTACCAGAGGGGGGTGAATGGTAGATTTAAAAATCTTACGCAGCAGAAACAATTAAATCCCAACCCCTTCAGTAGAAAAACAGTCTGTTAGAGAAATCATGTGTGAAACTAATCAAAACGTGTTTCACCGTGACAAAAGTGATATATATCATAGAGAATCAATTCACGAATAAAACACAAGAAGAATCACTCAAATCCGCCGAGAGAAACTCATGTTATGATCGAAAGATCGAACAAAGGGCAATCTGTCCTACCCGAGAAAAACAGTTGTGGAACGCTGCAAAGATACTCGTGTAGATCAGAAACGACAAATCCAATGACCGTGAAATTTTGATAAATGATAGATAATCAAGTTGTGAAGACAAACCAAAAAGAATCACGTCAGTTGGATCTGTGAAACTCGAGTTATGATAAAACCACAAACAAAAGGTAGTGCTGTCCAAAAACTCAATGAATAAAACTTGTCTGGAACAAGTCGGACGAACAAGGCACAAAAGTTCCTTCAAACTACGAATTTTATTCAATATAACACAAGAGGAACAGCCCCAAAGTCGTGCACATGAGCTCTGGCCTCCCTTGCTTATATAACCAGCTCGAAAGCCAACTCAACTCAAATCAGGACTCTAATCCTACTCCGTTCACGAATCGAAACTTTCCATAACAGCTTAGGAATCTTCTATACGCAGATAGAAGCAATCTTAAGACTTCCAAACACCTTAGGAACGTATCCCACATTCCTAAAACAACTCAAATTGGTGACCCACACGAAATCCTATCATAACCAACACGATACTTTCCATACCGAGCCATAACCAACTCCGCCGCAGCCGAAGTCATCAACTGATACGATCCGATCCTTCCAACCAGATCTTCCCATCCATAAATCATCTTCAGAACCATGTTTCCATGTCATGCACCGCATGCATACGTGTGAACACCTTCCTTCGATGTCCAGTAACCTTCATATGCACTGCCCTTGATTCAATCGTCTGCGCGACCTCCTAACTTGCTCAACCACAATTCCTCCTGAATTTGGTTGTTGGAACCTCATCTCCTCCCTGAGACTAGTCCAAAGGATCCTATCACCAGCCATGACATGAACTCAAGCAACACCTGCACATGAACAAACAACCAATCCGTACGAGCCCAAGTGCGTGACTTGACTCAAGTCAGTTCCGAACACAACACCTTATGTGAGCACCTCATATAAGCATGTTGCAAATCATATCAAAACGATATCAGCCATATCAACCAAAATGCACCAAAAACTTAGTAAAAGAATACTAAGCAACCTTTCCATAAGTGTAAAGCAAGTTCGAAACATTTCATATGAAAATTTGGAACATTACGAACAAGCTCCGAACCTTGACAAAGCTAACCGGAGCTTGAGCCGGAGCTTCCCAAAGCTAGTACAACCTAGCGCCGGAGCTTACCAAAGCTAGTACAACCTAGCGCCGGAGCTTACCAAAGCTAGTCGGACCTAGCGCTGGAGCTAACCAAAACTAGTCGGAACTAGTCATCCCAAAAGTCGGAGCTAGAAAAACATGTCGGAGCTAACCAACATAAGTCGGACCTAACAGAACATATTGGAGCTTAACAAAGACATGCCGGAGCTATCAAAGACATGTCGGAGCTAAAGACAAAGCTCACCGGAGCTACCCAAAAACATGTCGGATCTAGACAAAGAAAGTCGGACCTATTGTCGGACCCTGCAGAAGCTCAGAGCTAGAGTCGGACCTTGTTAAAAAGATGTTATGGCAGCATTCAAAACTTTTATTGTCAAAGCCAATGTATTCAGCACACATAAGTCTCACAAAAAGCACCGGCAATGGATAAGTAGGTGACCTCATCCTTCGTGAGCTCCAGGAACTTGACAGGTGGCTCGTCCTCGCTGTCATTCGAGACTGGAGATCCCCAAGGGAGAAGTTGCAAGTGCTCCTCAATAGTGGCTAAGTCCCGCTGGTTCCTCTTGGCAACCTTCTTCGCCTTCTACGTGTTGATCTGTGAAGACCGTCAAGCACTGAAGATGGCCTTCAGAATCTTGAAGAGGACGGGGGTGCAAGACGGGTGATGAGGAGTCAGAGGTGGAGGAGGAGAGGAGCCTTGGTTGTGACAAGTGAAGCTGGGTTGGGACAAAGGGGACGAATTAGTCGGTCGAGAAGTCCTCACCAGACAAAAAGTCGCTGAAGCTCATCCTTGATGAATTTCTTCTTTGTGACATGCTCAATGATCTGTGAGTGAGAGGCAGATTGATTCACTTGATAGAACGGGAGAATCTTGTGAGTGAGAGGTAGATTGATTCTGAAGTCAGGGTCATACAACTCAGTGATCTCATCGGCTTGAAGGATGTCCTCTTGATGGATCTTGTCCTCACACCGGAGGGTCTAGTAGATGCCCAAAATGTGGGAAAATCCTCATAGGACACGGAGTATCTCTCTTTGTGTGTCATCCATGTAATACTCTTATCAAAGTTGTAGAACAATGTGGCAAAGAATTGTAGGATGACCTCCACATTCCATGGGTATTGCATGCCGATGAAATTCTTCATGTTGTGATACTCACAAGCATCCATCACATGATTGAGAAGTGAGCTTGACTTCTACTTCATTGCCTCCCAATCTATCCATTTCATCTCCAAAACATGATTCTTCTTCACCATAAACACGGACTGGTAGTATCCATGTGAAAGAAGCTTAAGAACCTAGGATCTCTAGCAACCTTGTCATAAGCATAACAAGGTTGGTCTCTTTGCTCTCAGCCTCCTTGATGTTTCTTAGATAGTCAACGCTTTGATTCCCTCGCCTTGTGTCACCGGTGGGTGCGGTGACCGCAAGCTGGCCAATCTCTGGCAACCTTGTCATAGTCATAACAATCTTGGTCTCTTTGCTCTCCTGCCTCCATGATGTTTCTTTGATGGTCAACGCTTTGATTCCCTCGCCTTGTGTCACCCGGTGGTTGTGGTGACCACAAGCTCGCCAATCTCCGCATTGGGGGTTGCTCCTCCTAAATCGCTACCTTGCCCTTGACTTGGTTCGCGAATTGTCACAGCGGTGCTCTGAGGGTTCCTCTTGGAGGGTTGAGGGACATGGGAGGAATTCCCTCGGTCTTGGCACTTCTTTGATCTCCTCTCAGGCTGAGAGTCTCCAGCCATGGTCTGAGATATGAGAGAGATTATTAGAAAGGATTCCAAGGTTGTCAACACAAACGGTTGAATATTTAGCAAAGTTGGACTTAGATACTGTGCAAACTCAGATAAGTCTGAAGCTCTAGTCGGATATGTCTGAAGTTGTCGGATATATCCAAAGGGAAGCTTCAGACTTGTCCGATGTGCCTCAGACTTGTCCGAGCCACATGTTGGACATGTACAAGCATGACATTTCTAACCCTAACTTCTACAAAAATCACCAAACACAAGTTTGATTGGATCAATAAAAAAACAATGAGGATAATTGTCCTTAGAAGACATTTCTAGAGTTGCATGTGAAGGGATGCCTCTAGATCTAATGAAAATGGAGAATCATTGAAGTTTAACTTGAGGGGTGAGGAAAACTTGAGGGAAGCAGTTCAAAGTGGGATTAATCAAGTTAGAACTTGATCCTCCAACATGGGGATGATTCTTCCAAGTGCTCCTCCAAGATCCACTCAAGGGATGAGAGGAATCGCCAAATTTTTGAGGGAATTTGATTTGGATTGGAATGAGAGGAATGGGGAAAGGTTGGGAAACCGTCTGACTTAAGGCCTGAGAGCTCGGTCAAAATCCCCATCAAACATGTATGAAGCCCTGTCGGATATGCCCGACAGGAAACAGAACGACAAGTTCAAACCCTCGTTGATCATGTTCAGACCCTAGGGTTGGACAAGTCCAACTTCCCTTAACAGAACTCAGTGTGATTCTTAGGGAGGACTATATAAACACACAATTATATATTGGAGACATGGAGGATAAGTTTTCAGAAATATTCTTGATGGATATAGCCAGTAGAGCAATCAACCTTCATACAATGGCCAAAATCCAAAAAGACAATATATGGTAAAATAGTTTGAAAGAAAATCAAGGGAAGTAAAATAGTTTGCAAGCATGCTAGTTTTTGAAGGTCCTAAACTAAAGCAATTCAGATGTGCAACATCTCAAGACACATTTCTAGAATCTAGGATATTTAGCTCACTCCTAAGTTCACAAAAGCGTATTTTATATAGTGGCTTGGTGAGCATGTCGGCTAGTTGGTTTTCGGTTCTAACATGGGAAATGACTATATCCCCCTTCATCGAATGGTCTCTCAAGAATTGGTGTCGGATGTCTATGTGTTCGGTCCTAGAATGCTCAAAGGGTTATGGGCAATCTTAATGGCACTCTCATTGTCACATGGGAGTTGAATATGATTTGAGGCTGTTGTCCCTTAGAGTTTGTCACATACAAAGAAGTTGTGCGCACCAACTTCCGACTGCAACATGCTCTGCTTCGGTTGTGGATAAGGCAATAGAGATTTGTTTCTTGGATGACCATGACACAAGGGACTTACTCAGGAATTGACAAGTCCCAGAGGTGCTTTTTCTATCTACCTTACATCCGGCATATTACGTAGTGGAGTATCCGATGAGAATTAATTTCAACCCTTTTGGATACCAAAGCCCAAGGTTAGATGTGTGATCTAAATAATGCAAGATTCTCTTAATGGCGATAAAGTGATACTCTTTAGGTGCGGCTTGAAATCTTTCACACATACACACACTAAGAATAATATCGGGCCTAGATGCACAAAGGTAAAGTAAGGAACCGATCATGGAGCGATATACCTTTTGGTCCATGCTTGGTCCATCTTGGTTAGGTCGAGGTGTCCATTTATCGCCATGGGCGTCTTGATGAGTTTGGCCTTGTCATGTCAAACTTCTTGAGTATATCTGTTGTGTACTTTGTTTGACATATGAACGTGCCTTCCTTGAGTTGCATAACTTTAAAACCTAGGAAGAACTTCCACTCCCCTATCATGGATATTTCAAACCTCTCGGTCATAATCTTGCTAAACTCATCACAATAAGATTTTTTGGTAGAACCAAATATAATGTCATCGATATATAATTGGCACACAAAGATATCATTATCAACATGCTTGGTAAAGAGCGTGTAATCTGCGTTTTCTAACCTAAAACCATTATTAATAAGAAAATATGTAAGACACTCATACCAAGCTCTACGAGCTTGTTTGAGGCCATAGAGAGCTTTATGCAATTTAAACACATGGTTAGGATAATCTTGATCTTTGAACCTGAGCGGTTGATCCACATACACTTCGTCCTTGATTGGATCGTTGAGGAATGCACTCTTCACATTAATTTGGTAAAGCTTGAAATCATAGTGAGTGGCATAGGCTAATAGAATGCAAATAGATTCAAGCCTAGATACGGGAGCAAAGGTTTCATCAAAATCCAAACCTTCGACTTGTGCATATCCCTTTTCAACAAGTTGTGACTTGTTCCTTGTCACCACACCATGTTTGTCTTCCTTATTGTGGAAAACCCACTTGGTGTCTACCATGTTGGCATTTTGTCTCTTCACAAGTTCACCAATTGATTCCTCTTGAAGTTGTTCAACTCTTCTTGCATGGCCATCACACAATCCGGATCTCGTAGTGCTTCCTCTACCTTGAATGGTTCCAAAGAAGACACAAAAGAGTAATGTGCAAAATTAACCATACGATATCGAGTTGTTACCCCCTTGGAGATATCTCCAAGTATGTTATCAATGAGGTGATCTTGTTGAACACTTTAATGAACTTGTGGGTGAGGCACTTGAGGTATTGAATCAAATTCTTCTTCATCTTCTCCTTCGTCGCCCCCTTGATCATTGTTACCGTCTTGGTTTTCCTCTTCTCGCACTTGGTGGTCTTGATCTTGAGAGTTTTGTGCTTGATCATGGGAGGGAGGCTCCGATTGTGATGGGAATGGATCACTTGGACCATGCTCTTCTTGACGTTGAATGTCCCCAAGTGTCCTCCTCTTCAATGCTACTTGTGGTTCCTCCTCCTCATCTAGCACACATTGATCAACTTGCTCCACTTGGGAGCCATTAATCTCTGAAACACCACGTCACGTGTGATTTCAACACACGCGGAAGTTTTGTTGAAGACACGATAGGCGTAGGCGTTTGACTCATAACCAAGTAAGAAACCTTCATCAGATTTTTGAAGCAAACTACGAAGTCCTAGGATTCTTGTTAAGAATGTATCACTTACTACTGAATACTTGAAAGTATGAGATATTGGGTTTGTTACCGGTTAGGAGCTCATACGAAGTTTTATTCAATAGGTGATAGAGGCTGAGGCGGTTTGTGGCATGGCAAGTTGTGTTCACTGCTTCCGCCCAAAATCTGTCGGATCTCTTGTACTCATCAAACATGGTTCTTGACATCCCTATGAGAGTACAATTCTTCCTTTTGACCACCCCATTTTTTTCAGGTGAGTAGGGGCCAAAAACTCATGCTTGATGCCCTCCACCTCCATGTACTCCTTCACTTGAGTATCTTGAATTTGGTGCCATTGTCACTTCTAATCTTCTTGACCCTCAAGGAGAACTCATTTTGAGCTCTCCTCAAGAATCTCTTAAGGACACCTTGTGTTTCACATTTTGTCATGCAAGAAAAACACTCAAGTGAAGTGAGAAAAATCATCTACAATTACATGGTCATATTTGTTACCGCCAATGCTCATATAAGCAATGGGACTAAAGAGGTACATGTGAAGCATCCCTAGGGGTGTTGATGTCGTCATCACATTCTTGGTGGGGTGTGAAGCTCCAACTTACTTTCTGGCCTGATATGCGCTACATGGCCTATCTTTCTTAAAGACAACATTCTTTAGTCCACAGATGTGATCACCCTTTAGAAGATTTTGCAAACTTCTCATAACAACATGGGCTAGCCTCCTATGCAAAAATCCACTCCATTTTGGTCTTTGCCATCAAGCATGTGTCGAGTTGGGCTTTATTCATGGTAAAGTCCACAAGATCAATCTTGCCCTTCAACACACTCTTGAAGGCAATTGAGTTATCACTTCTTCTAGAGACGGTCACACCCTCATTAGTGAATGGACAATTATAGCATTTATCACATAGTTGATGTGAGGACCGGGTCCACACATTCCAGGAATCGCGGAGGAAGGTGCCTTGCAATGCGCCACCCAACAACACACACGAAAGAAATACGATTAAATACAAATTTTTACTGATATAAACAGTGGAAATCTTTTATAATACTTAATATACAGCAGAAGATAAAACTCATAGCTAAACTCCTAGCCTAGCTATGCAAAAGTGTGGCAATCTAGCCCGAGGACGCTACACACTAGCAGCACACAACAAGATCATAGTGGCGTGCAGGGCTCCCACTTGGCGATATACCCCGACGGGGGCATCGCCTCATCATCCAACCCTTTCTCATACGTTTCACCTGCAAACAAATTAATACAGAAACCATGAGAATGAAGGCTCAGCAAGACATAACCATCTCATCTAAGCATGAAACTCTGAATGCAGGGATACATATAAACATAGGCAGTGATATTGTGTAAACAACTCGCCTACAAGTCGATCCTTACTTTCGAGTTATTAGCAGCAAGTTAATGGTTCACAAATATAACTTTAGTGACCATATACTACAGCAGGCATGGTTGCAAAACAATTATAATTCAATACATCATATTCTTCTAGCTTCTTCAATATTTACTATGTCACGACACAGTGGACAAGCGGTACTCAAATAATCGCAAGGGACGGTGATTGCAATTAGTAGACACCCAGATTGCATGTCACGCTCACCCGTGCATAAGAAGCATGTGGTGCTCCTCACGACGTCATACGCAGCAACCTTTCACAAAAAACTCAAATGCCAAATCGGTCCCTCCATCATAGGCAGTAGGTCCCTACATGGAGCGTGTATGTGCCCGCTAGCGGATTTACACCTTGCTGCCCTCAACTCACCCCTATCGACAGTGGGCTATGCCTTGACGCCCAAGTTATCAAGTTACATCTGTTTCCTGGGGACAATATACCCAGTATGCATTCTGGTACAATTCAGACTTGTTTAGCAGGGCTGCACATGGATCGGTCCTCAATTGACACAGGCAGCTCTATGCACGTGAGACCACGTCTCGCTGCTTCCTATGCCGCATCCCGGTCTCGAGTTCATATACATATGCCATTCCCAGTATAAACCAATCCCGTGTGACAGTAACTCTATCTCGCGAGTAGACTCCATCTACACGACTTCTACAAGATTCCGTATAATATTAGCATGGCAATTCTACATGTCAAGCTATACAGCTACCCAAATACTCATTGGGATAGTGGGTCATGCAATTGGAGTATCAATACACCTTAGACATTATGCAACTCAAACTATAGACTTAATAGTGATACAAATGAAAACTTTATAAAATCTCTTAAATGCCAATCGGAGCTTGCCTGGCTGCGAGTCAAATGGGAAGTTAGCCTCTTGTGTTAAGATCTCCAAGGCCTCTGGCTCCTCCTCGATCTCGGTCATTATATGATTTGAATAATATAAAGTATATAAGTGACCTTGAAACCATATGCAATGTACTTCTAAACACTTATCAGGTATGTAAATATTTTTAATTGACTTCAGGATTTTTACAGTTGATACTAGGCTCTAAGAGGAAGATATGTCCCAAAAATTGAGGATGTTCAAGAAAGCTTGTTGTATCTAAAATTCCAACATGTAAATGGCTTTGTAGCTTTAACATAGCTAACAGTGGATGATCTTGATATAGGAGGTCTCACTGGTCCTAGTAAATTTCATTTCATAATTTTCCGAGCTTCCTACAAGGAGAAATTCATTTTACAAGTTTGAAAGGAATTCTGAAAATTTTTCTGTACATTTCTAGATTTTCAATGAAATTTGAAGATTGGAACATTGTTTGGTAAAGTAAATGAACTCCAATGAACCTGAAATTTCTAACTGGAGATCTAGGATATTGGAAAGAGTGGTCTGACCAAAATTTGAAATTTTCCAATAAGCAGAACAGGAGTAATTAATTTCCCAAGCAAAGAGCTCAAAGGAATTAATTATCAACATTCTTGGACTTTCATGTTCAACAAATTGAACCAATGAAAAATTGGGATGAAGATGACTTTACAATAATTTATTTGAAATTATTTGAGCAATTCTACTAGGAGGAATCTATTTTTGAAGTTTGCAAATATTCTGAATTTATTTGGAAAAGAAAAAGTTTGAATTAATCAAACATGGGCCCACTGTTTAAAATGGTCCAATCATAACTTGGCCACACCTGGGCCATAGGGTTTCTCCCATGTGGCCACATTTGATCTAGCGGCCACACTGGATCCCAACCCGAGCCAATAGTCGATGACTGAAAGTGCATCTAGGACTCCCTTGTGGGTTTTGGATGATTTATGACAAGCAATTGGGATCCTAACCCTTTTGTTGAGATGAATGCAGGAAAATGATGAAAAATGAGTAAAATACCAAAAAGAGGGAAATTAAGAAGGAGAATGAATTTGAGCTCAAGAAGAAGAAATTAGTAGATTAGTATGTATGGAGTGTGTTAAGGAAACACACCCAAGAGCTCAATCTCACTTAATCACACACACACAATGCACAAAACCATACAGGACCGGACTAGTCCGATATCAACCGGACTAGTCCGATATCACATTCTGCACAAGATCGGACAAGTCCGGTCTCCACCGGACTAGTCCGATATCTTTCTGTTCCACTTCGGACTAGTCCTCCCCAGTGCGGACTAGTCCTCAACACAATGCACAAGTCACTAGATCGGACAAGTCCGGTCACCACCGGACTAGTCCGATTCCCTTTCTGATCCACTTCGGACAAGTCCGGTGACTACACGGACTAGTCCGATTTACACTCTGATCTAAATCGGACAAGTCCTCCAAGTGCGGACTTGTCGTTCTAAACACTTAGGGTTTTACAGGTCCGGACAAGTCCGATGTCAACCGGACAAGTCCGAAGATTTCCAGCAGCGAAATCGGACAAGTCCGTTTTTCAATCGGACTAGTCCGATATTCCTGGACACCTAGGGTTTGCTTCACACAGCACACCGGACTAGTCCGGTCTCCACCTCGGACTAGTCCGATCTTTCTGAACCCTAACGGTAATTTCTAGAAACCCCATATAAATAGAGGTGCACGGCCCACTTTTAAGAACTCTCGAACCCTAGCGCCGTCACACCTCCCAAGAGACTCAAAAACCATCTCTCTCCACGAAATTAAGTGCAAAATCGATCAATCCTTTGAAGATCACTTGTAGATCATTGGAGAGGCACTTTGCACACGATTGAGCTCTTGGTTTGAATCTCTAACACACTCTTGCATCTCAATTTGTATATTTCGAAGTGTGTTATTGGTGGTTTTGAAACTTGTAATCAAGGGAGCTCTCAACTTGTGAGATCGCCCCTTCAACTTGGTGATTTACCCCTGTGTGATTAGTGGAAGAGGATTGGCCTTCGTGGCGATCCGACGAGGGAAGGGTTGGTGAAGACCCGGTCCTTTTGTGGGCTCCTCAACGTGGACGTAGGCTGCCTTCGTGGTAACCGAACCACGGGATAAATCTTGTGTCTTGTTCGTTTGTGTTCATCATTCTAGTTGATCAACATAATCTAGGGTTTGATTCATTTTGTTGAATTGAAGTTAAATAGTTAAACAAGAATCATATTTGCAATAAAACTTAACATACAGCTATTGAACTGTCATTAAAGTTTATATATCCGCTGCAAACGAAAACGAATCAATCAAATTGACCTAACTTGATCAACCTAGCCCGTGAAATCCGGACTAGTCCGCACTTTACCGGACTAGTCCGATATATCTGGATTTGATCCTTTTGTTGAAGTGCTACAGGAACCGAGAAATTCAAGAAGGCCTATTCACCCCCCCCCCCCTCTAGGCCTACATTCAATTGGTATCAGAGCAGGTTCTTCAAGAAAGAGTGCAACCACTCGAAGAGATCATGTCGGACATGAAGGAAGTCCAGAAAATCAACAACCAGGAAGAAATGAACAATGACAAGCACCAAAAGCTCGAAAGGTATCTCGAAGCCATTCAAGACTTCGATGATGATGATGAGGAGACATTGGAGCTGAAAGCACTGCTCCGAAAGAAAGCACTTTCCAAAGGGAAAGCTAAAGTTGAAGAAAAGAAGAGGGGGAGTAGTCACACCGACTACTCCCGATATCCTTTTAATTATGACCGTTTAAATTCTAACAGCAGTCATTATCTATCTATTCCTCTCGGAAAAGCCCCACACTTCGATGGGAGTGATTACTCCATGTGGAGGCAAAACATGAAGATGCACTTGATTTCCCTTAACCCAAGTTTATGGCATATTGTGTGCACAGGAATAAACATCCCTGATGACGATGAAGAACTCACGCCAAGTCAAGAGCAAGCCATCCACAGGAATGCCCAAGCCGCAGCCGTTATCACCTCATCTCTAAGTAGAGATGAATTCACAAAGGTGGACGGATTGGAAATAGCCAAAGAAATATGGGACACGCTACAGACAGCACATGAAGGTGACCGGCATGTGCGGGAGGCAAAGATTGAAATGATTGAAGGCGAACTAGGAAGGTTCGCGATTGAGGAAGATGAATCTCCCCAGGACATGTACAACAGACTAAAGACTCTTGTGAACAAGGTTCGATCGTATGGTAGCAAAAAGTGGAATGACCACGAGGTTGTAAAGCTCATCCTTAGAGCCTTTATGCCTCGCAACGTCACACTCTGTTCTATGATCCGAGAAAGTCCCGGGTACAAGAAAATGACTCCGGATGAACTGCTTGGCAAAATCATCAACTTTGAGATGATGGAGAAGCAAGCCAAGCACGTCAAAGAAATAGCTGACCTCACATCGGCCAAGAAGAAGGGATTTGCCTTAAAATCCACACTCAAACCTCTATCCAAAGAAGCAAGAGAAGCTCAGTTTGAGGAGGACAGCGATGATGAAAGCAGCGAGCTGGACGAAGAAGATATGATTCTGTTCATGAAGAAATTCAAAAGAATTATGAAGAAAAGACAAGGAGCAAAATCGAGTGAAGGAAAATACAAGGAGAAGACAAAACCGAAGATGAGGCGGGCATGCTATAATTGTGGTGAGTACAATCACTTCATAGTTGATTGCCCATATGAGGACAACAAAAAGAAGAGTAAAGAATCCAAGCCTCAACCGAAAAAGTTCTTCAAGAAGAAGAAACAAGCTGAACAAGCACATATCGGAAAGGAGTGGGACTCAAACGATGAGTCCTCATCGTCCGATGAAGAAGAAATGGCTAGCATAGCCATTGAAAGCATGCCCAAGAAACTCACTCTCTTCCCCATGCTCGGTGCAAAGAAGGCAAATGGAACTTGCCTCATGGCTAAGGAAGGTAAACGCAAGGTAAACATCAAAACTCCTTCCTCGCATTCTTACTCAAGTGATGATGATCTAGATAGTGATGATGAAGACATGCTAATTGGTTTAGATAGAAAAACTGCTGCAAAAATGAAATTCTTGCTTAACCAACTTATTGAGAAGGAAGAGCTAATTGATCGTCAAGAAGACATGATTATCTCCCAAAAGGAGAAGCATGTCGAACTTGACAATCTTCTAGTTCTTGAAAAGGAGAAAAATCACACACTAGAGCTTGAGCTAGCTTCAAGCAAGAAAACTTGCTTGGAGTTAACCAACTCAAATGTTGCAATCAAGAATCAACTTGATGACCAAATCAAGGTCAACAAGATCCTTGAAGTGCAGGTTGAGTCACTCAAGCTTAGTGAACCTTCCTCCTCTTCAACCCTACCTTCTCAACCCACTTTAACTAATATCGCTCATGTTTGCAAATGTGATAAAATTAACACCAGGTTGAAGGAAAACCCTACCTCCACGAAGGACAAAAATCCTACCCAATGTGTAATATTTGACAAGGAGAGGATCAACTATGCACGTAGTGCATATTTGGTCCAAAGACCTCCAAATGTCAAGTATGGCATTGGTTACTCTTGTGATGGAAAGCAAAGAGCTGGAAATCATAAGAATAACAAGGGAAGGATCACCTTTGTGAAGGGAGGACCCTCACAACATGGTAACTCGAAAACTAAAAATCTGAACTCTCATGAAAATCGGACTAGTCCGGTTGTGGTCTGGACAAGTCCGGTCATCCGGACAAGTCCGGTCACACAGACTAGTCCGACCCATAGTCAACAGCAACTTCTGTTTAAAACATTTGATGCCTCCTATGTTTTAATGAAAAATAATGTTGGTAAAGTGTATGCTTATTATGCTGGGCCACGCCATGGGAACACAAAATCCCATGTGTGGGTGCCCAAATGTATTGTCACTAACCTCCAAGGACCCAAGCAAGCTTGGGTACCTAAAACCAAGGCGTAATTTGTTTTTGCAGGCCTACTCCTCCGGTGGATCCAAATGGGTGCTAGACAGTGGATGCACCAACCACATGACTGGAGAAAGGAGGATGTTTGTGGAGTATGAAGTGAACCAGGACCCAAACGAAGGCATCTACTTTGGGGATAACAGTCAAGGAAGGGTCCTCGGTACCGGTAAAATTGCAATATCCTCTGAACATACTCTTTCGCACGTTTTACACGTTGAATCTTTAGATTATAACCTGCTGTCCATATCTCAGTTATGTGTCAAAGGTTATAATTGCCTGTTTACTAACGAGGGTGTGACCGTCTCAAGGAGAAGTGATGGTTCCATTGCATTCAAGGGTATGTTAAAGGGAAAGCTTTATCTTGTTGACTTCAACAAGGATAAAGCCGAACTCGACACATGCTTGATTGCAAAAACCAACATGGGTTGGCTGTGGCATAGACGGCTAGCACATGTTGGTATGAGGAACCTTCAAAAACTCCTCAAGGGCGATCACATCCGAGGTTTGAAAGATGTTGTGTTTGAGAAAGACAGGCCTTGTAGCGCGTGCCAAGCAGGAAAGCAAGTTGGAGCACAACATCCCGCAAAGAACATCATGACCACGACAAGACCGCTCGAACTACTTCATATGGACCTCTTCGGTCCAATTGCTTACATAAGCATAGGCGGTAACAAATACGGTTTAGTCATTATTGATGATTTTTCCCGCTTCACTTGGGTGTTCTTTTTGCATGACAAGTCAGAAACACAAGGAACACTCAAGAAATTCTTCAAGCGAGCACAAAACGAGTTCTCACTATCAATCAAGAGTATTCGGAGCGACAATGGCACGGAGTTCAAGAACATACAAGTGGAGGAGTACCTTGATGAGGAAGGAATCAAGCACGAATTCTCAGCGCCATACTCTCCACAACAAAACGGAGTTGCCGAAAGGAAGAACCGAACGCTCATAGAGATGGCAAGAACAATGCTCGATGAATACAAGACTTCGGATCGATTTTGGGCGGAAGCAATCAACACCGCTTGCCATGCCACAAATCGACTCTATCTTCATCGACTACTAAAGAAGACCCCCTATGAGCTACTCACCGGTAACAAACCGAACATTTCATATTTTCGAGTTTTCGGTTCTCCTTGCTATATTTTGAACAAGAAGCCCAGGACTTCAAAGTTCGCTTCGAAGTCCGATGAAGGTTTCTTGCTTGGTTATGATTCGAACACTTACGCCTATCGTGTTTTCAACAAGGCCTCCGGACTTGTTGAAGTGGCACGTGACGTAGTGTTCGATGAAACTAATGGCTCCCAAAAGGAGCAAGTTGATCAATGTGAATTAGGTAATGAGGAAGCCCCCTATCAAGCAATAAAGAGGATGGCTCTAGGCGAAGTACGACCACAAGAGTCATCGGCACAAATACAAGAGGAAAGTGAACCACAAGAGGAGATCAACAATCAAGGGGGAGCCTCGATACAAGATCAATCACAAGAATATGAACATGATCAACAAATCAATGAGGACAACAACTCAGGGGGAGAAGAAGATGATCACCGACATACGACCCCCCAAGTGCCACACCCAAGAGTACACCAATGCATTCAAAGGGATCATCCAATCGACAACATCATCGGCGACATCCAAAAAGGAGTAACCACTAGATCTCGTATAGCAAATTTTTGTGAACATTACTCGTTTGTCTCCTTTTTGGAACCCCGCAGGACTGAGGATGCATTAAAGGATTCGGACTGGGTGGTGGCAATGCAAGAAGAGTTGAACAATTTCAAGAGAAACGAGGTTTGGGAACTTGTGGAAAGACCCAATGCAAACATAGTCGGCACCAAGTGGGTCTTCCGCAACAAACAAGATGAACACGGGGTGGTGACAAGAAACAAGGCACGACTTGTGGCCAAAGGTTACTCACAAGTCGAAGGTTTGGATTTTGATGAGACCTTTGCTCCAGTAGCTAGGCTTGAATCAATTAGAATATTACTTGCATATGCTACTCACCATGATTTCAAGCTGTACCAAATGGACGTAAAAAGCGCCTTCCTCAACGGACCGATCAAGGAAGAGGTGTACGTGGAGCAACCACCCGGATTTGAAGACGAAGAGTTCCCCGACCACGTGTATAAACTGCGTAAGGCTCTCTATGGCCTCAAACAAGCTCCTAGAGCTTGGTATGAGTGTCTTAGAGATTTTTTAATTGATAATGGCTTTCAAATTGGCAAAGTAGATTATACACTATTCACGAAAAATCTGAATAATGATCTTTTCATTTGCCAAATCTATGTTGATGATATAATTTTTGGATCAACTAATCAATCTTTCTGTGAAGAGTTTAGTAAAATTATGACAGACAGATTTGAAATGTCAATGATGGGAGAATTGAAGTACTTCTTGGGATTCCAAGTGCAGCAACAAAGGGAAGGAACGTTCATAAGCCAAACCAAGTACACACAGGACATCCTCAAGAAGTTTGGCATGGACAAGGCAAAGCCCATTAAGACTCCCATGGCAACGAATGGTCACTTGGATCTCAATGAAGATGGACCGAGCGTCGACCAAAAGGTATATCGCTCCATGATTGGATCTTTACTTTACTTATGTGCATCTAGGCCAGATATTATGTTGAGTGTATGTTTGTGTGCAAGATTTCAAGCCAACCCTAAGGAATCTCATTTGACAGCCGTAAAGAGAATCCTAAGATATTTAGTTCATACACCCAACCTTGGTCTTTGGTACCCAAAAGGCTCAAAATTCAATCTCATTGGGTATTCCGATGCAGATTATGCCGGGTGCAAAGTTGATAGAAAAAGCACTTCTGGCACTTGCCAATTCCTAGGAAGATCCTTAGTTTCTTGGTCATCCAAGAAACAGAATTCCATTGCATTATCCACAGCCGAAGCGGAGTATGTTGCAGCCGGGAGTTGTTGTGCACAACTCCTTTGGATGCGACAAACTCTAAGGGATTACGGCTACAATATGAACCGTATTCCTCTTCTTTGCGATAATGAGAGTGCCATTAAAATAGCCCACAATCCAGTTGAGCACTCTAGAACTAAACACATTGACATAAGACACCATTTCTTGAGAGACCATTCCATGAAAGGAGACATATCCATCTCTCATGTCAACACCCAAAAACAATTGGCCGACATATTCACCAAGCCACTTGATGAAAAACGTTTTTGCGAACTCCGAAATGAGCTAAACATCCTTGACTCTCGGAGTGTGGCTTGAAAAGTTGCATACCTGTATGATTGCTTCAAAATATTGATTGATTTGTGAAAAAATTTCCTCCCCATTTTTCTCTCGAAAAACTATGTCAATTATTAGATCTTGATGAATTTTTGATCATAGTATGATTGTTGTTTGCTTACTGATCAAATTCATCAGGATTATTTGAATTGTTTTGCCTCTCTACCCTCAATTATTGGACCTTCAAATATATATGAATGGGCTATGCAATTATCTCCTGGTGACCACGGACAAGTCCGTGGTTACCCGGACTAGTCCGCCATTGCAGACTAGTCCGCAGTGTGCCGGTTAGGCCGGACTAGTCCGATCGACCACGGACTAGTCCGATTTAGGTTTCTGGAGGACTTCGGACTAGTCCGGTCCTGTCCGGACTTGTCCGATTTTTCGTGTCCATAACCCTAGCCGCCACCAAACCCTAATCCCTTCACCCCACACTCTCCTCCAAGCTTTCTCTCTCTTGCGCTCGAGCTCCCAAGGTGAATCCTTGATTCCTCCGTCGAAAAGCCTCAATCTTGGGCGGAGATTAAGCTTGAAGACTCGGGGATTGAAGTTAGCAGACAAGTCCGGCCTCCAACCCCCACATTTTCAAGCTTCCTTGGATTTCTTGGTAAATTTTCTTCAAACCCTAAGAAATCTCAAATTTCTGCATTGCTTATCGTTTGGCCTAGCATTCTTCACTAGTTGCATGTCCAGTTGATGTACTATGTGTATGCTAGACTAGTTATTTCATTAGGGATCAATTTTTATCCAGTTTGTTAGGTTTTTGCTGATGAACACCGGACTAGTCCGGTCCAGGTACGGACAAGTCCGGTCCCCCGGACTAGTCCGTGCCTGAGCACCGGACAAGTCCGTTGTTTCTGAACCAAAACCTACTTCTTTAATTCCCTACTGCCTTCCATTGCCATCTTACCTCACCAATACCTTGTATAACTTTTCTTTTCTCTTGATCACTCATTCTCAGATCATGTCGAGCTCCGACAATGAAATCTCCGATTTCGAGGCCGAGTTGGACCACGAGGTGGCACCTCGGTCCTCGACGGGTCTTGGCAAGAAACGCCAAGAGAGACCCTCCGAGCCTGCTCCCTCACCTCCCCAGGTTCGGAGGAAGGTGTGTGTCAAGAAGGCCGCCTCGAAGGCTGCTCCTCCGTCAAGTGGCCCTCGCCAAGCTAAAGGGAAGGGCAAGGGGGTTGCCACAGGGCCTGTTGGGCCTCTAAAGCTGCATACTCCCAGAGAAGGGGTCCGGGACCCCAATGAGGAAAGATTCAATGGCAAGGGCAGCGATGTGGCCATGAAGCTGAGAAGTGTGGACTACTATGCAAGGCCCAAGCAAGCAGCTGATGGCAGATTTTGGTCAAATTTCCATGCTGACTTCTACAAGCTGGTCTACTTGCCGATGAAGACCCCGGTGGTGCGCAGTCAATGGATTGACTGGGCCCACCTTGAGAAGAGGAAATGTGCAGCTTTTGATGAAGTGATACAAGCTGCAGAGAGACATGGGCTGAAGGATTTGTTTGCCTTCAGATATAATTGGAATGATGAAGTGATTGCACAATTCTATGCAACGTGCCACTTCTCAGGTGAAGACGAAGAAAGTGTGACTTGGATGACTCATGGATCCAAGTATTCCATCACTCAAGAAGAGTTTGCCCGCCTGCTGCATCTTGACTCTGAGGGAGATGACCACCTCATTATCCACAACATTGGGGTCATTGAGAGGGATGGAATGCAGTTCATGTATGAGCCCACCTCCAAGTTTGTCCCTCCCTCCACAAAGAACATGAAGCCTTTCTTTGTGGTCCTCAACAGAGTCCTCAGGAAGACGATTGCTCCCAAGGATGGTGATGCAGGGAGTGTGCAAGGCTACCTCCGGACCCTGATGAAGGTCATCAGCAAGAAAAGGCAATTCGATGTTGCAGACTATATCTGGAATGATATGGTCAATATCTCAAGTACCCCCAACCGATCCTGTGGCTATGCCCCTTACTTGATGTTCATGATTGAGAAGGTCACAGGAATCGAGTTTGTGAAGGATGTGGAGCACACTCCACTGAGGCCTCAGAAGCCTCAGTCCGTGAGTGTCCAGGCTGCTCCATCGCCGGCCTCAAGCCCCGAGGTGCCGGCAAGGCAAGGAGAAGCTGCTAGGGCTACTCCTCCCTCCAGGGAAGCCCCTCAGAAAGGATCCGCCAGTGGGATCCTCAAGTACTTGGCTGCAATCTTCTCCTCCTGCAAGAAAACTGAAGTGAAGCTTCACAAGCTAAATCAGAAGAGGAAGGAGGACATGAGATACATAAAAGCAAATGTGAAGCAGCTGAGTGAGAAGCTGGAGATCAATCCAATTGGATCTCCAGTACTTTCTGAAGATTCTGATCCAAACATCACCGAGCTCAGCCCCTTGACTCCTTCCGAGCTTGCCTATTTTGGCATTGGGGGCTCGAGCAGCTCCGCTCCTCCTCCTACCTCTCAACCTCGTCAAGCCGAAAGCGATGAAGATGATGAAGACGACGAGAGGACTGACAGCGAAGAGTGAAGCCCTAGGATCTTCCTCTCTCTCTCTTTTTGGTGTCTTGATGCCAAAGGGGGAGAGATTGAGGGGGAGTCTCTAGTCTAAGCTTTAGCTGAATAGGATGCGAGGAGAGAGCTCTCTATGTTTTTTAATTGTGATTGTATTTGCTTAACTCTCTTTTCATATCATGTTTGGTCCTGTGATGAATTGCTCAATTAATTTGCAAGTGTGTGATGAAATCTGAGCTTTTGCTCCTGAAGTGCCATATTCACTTGATATTAGTTGGTAAATGAAAATTCTGTCATTCTTAATGCAATCATGCTCTTAGTATGCATCCCACCATAAAGAATGCACATATGAATAATTATCTTGTTGCCTGATGCATTTTTGAGTCATATGTGCATACTTTATGAAAATCTCATTTTATACCTCATTTTGTGAAATCTCAATTGGTTGTCATCAATCACCAAAAAGGGGGAGATTGAAAGTGCATCTAGGACTCCCTTGTGGGTTTTGGATGATTTATGACAAGCAATTGGGATCCTAACCCTTTTGTTGAGATGAATGCAGGAAAATGATGAAAAATGAGTAAAATGCCAAAAAGAGGGAAATTAAGAAGGAGAATGAATTTGAGCTCAAGAAGAAGAAATTAGTAGATTAGTATGTATGGAGTGTGTTAAGGAAACACACCCAAGAGCTCAATCTCACTTAATCACACACACACAATGCACAAAACCATACAGGACCGGACTAGTCCGATATCAACCGGACTAGTCCGATATCACATTCTGCACAAGATCGGACAAGTCCGGTCTCCACCGGACTAGTCCGATATCTTTCTGTTCCACTTCGGACTAGTCCTCCCCAGTGCGGACTAGTCCTCAACACAATGCACAAGTCACTAGATCGGACAAGTCCGGTCACCACCGGACTAGTCCGATTCCCTTTCTGATCCACTTCGGACAAGTCCGGTGACTACACGGACTAGTCCGATTTACACTCTGATCTAAATCGGACAAGTCCTCCAAGTGCGGACTTGTCGTTCTAAACACTTAGGGTTTTACAGGTCCGGACAAGTCCGATGTCAACCGGACAAGTCCGAAGATTTCCAGCAGCGAAATCGGACAAGTCCGTTTTTCGATCGGACTAGTCCGATATTCCTGGACACCTAGGGTTTGCTTCACACAGCACACCGGACTAGTCCGGTCTCCACCTCGGACTAGTCCGATCTTTCTGAACCCTAACGGTAATTTCTAGAAACCCCATATAAATAGAGGTGCACGGCCCACTTTTAAGAACTCTCGAACCCTAGCGCCGTCACACCTCCCAAGAGACTCAAAAACCATCTCTCTCCACGAAATTAAGTGCAAAATCGATCAATCCTTTGAAGATCACTTGTAGATCATTGGAGAGGCACTTTGCACACGATTGAGCTCTTGGTTTGAATCTCTAACACACTCTTGCATCTCAATTTGTATATTTCGAAGTGTGTTATTGGTGGTTTTGAAACTTGTAATCAAGGGAGCTCTCAACTTGTGAGATCGCCCCTTCAACTTGGTGATTTACCCCTGTGTGATTAGTGGAAGAGGATTGGCCTTCGTGGCGATCCGACGAGGGAAGGGTTGGTGAAGACCCGGTCCTTTTGTGGGCTCCTCAACGTGGACGTAGGCTGCCTTCGTGGTAACCGAACCATGGGATAAATCTTGTGTCTTGTTCGTTTGTGTTCATCATTCTAGTTGATCAACATAATCTAGGGTTTGATTCATTTTGTTGAATTGAAGTTAAATAGTTAAACAAGAATCATATTTGCAATAAAACTTAACATACAGCTATTGAACTGTCATTAAAGTTTATATTTCCGCTGCAAACGAAAACGAATCAATCAAATTGACCTAACTTGATCAACCTAGCCCGTGAAATCCGGACTAGTCCGCACTTTACCGGACTAGTCCGATATATCTGGATTTGATCCTTTTGTTGAAGTGCTACAGGAACCGAGAAATTCAAGAAGGCCTATTCACCCCCCCCCCTCTAGGCCTACATTCAATGACATGCAGGCCCGGGGGGACTTCTTCCCCAGGACGGCGGCGGCCCCGCGGCAGCTCCCGCAGCACGCCTTGATGGACTATTGTGTCAAGCTCCTCTCGGCTCGGCCTTGGCCGCTTGGCCCTAGATTGGCACGGGGAATACGATGGTAGCCTCGGCTTAGGTCACCAACGGCCGGAAAGCGTTGTGCGACGGCGGCTAGGGTTGCTGATAGGGAAGTTTGCTTATTATCATTTACTAAGTTTTTTTGTGTGTTTGGTGGTTATGGCTGATATCATTTTTTGATATAGTTTGCAACATGCTTATGTGAGGTGCTCACATAAGGTCTTCTGTTTTTCGGGCTAACGAAAGTCAAGTAGAGAATTTGTGCACGAAAGAATTGGTTGTTTGTTCATGTGCAGGTGTTGCTTGAGGTCAAGACATGGTTGGTGACGGGATCCGTTGAACTAGTCTTAGGAAGAATATGAGGTTCAACAACCAAGTTCGTGAGGAATTTTGGTTCAGTTGATCGGGAGGTTACGCAGCATGTTTGGGTCAAGAATAATGCATATGATGGTATAATGGACGTCGTTGGAGAGTGTTTGCACTTTTGCAAGGGGTGTATGGACTTGTCAATATTGTTCCAAGGTGTGATGAAGAGATATGGACGTGAAGATATGGTCGGAAAGGTCCAACTGGCTGGATTATGCCTCAGGCTGCGACTGAGGTGGTTATGGTTTGTTTAGGGAAAGTTTTGAGTTTGTTTTGGTTATATTTTGTGTGGGTCACGAAGTTGAGTTGTTTTAGAAATGTTTAGGACATTCCTAAGGTGTTTGTAAGTCTTAAGATTTGTTCTATCTGCATATGGAAGAGTCTTGAGCAGCTATGAAAAGTTTCGGTTGAAACTGAGTAGAAGTAGTAGTCCTAGTTAGGATTAGATTGGCTTAAGAGCTGGTTATATAAGCAAGGGAAGCCAGAGTTCGTGGTGCACGACTTTGGGGACGTTCTTCTTGTGTTTTGATCAATAAAATTTGTAGTCTAGAGGATCTTTTGTGCCTTGTTTGTCTGACTTGCTTTCGTCAAGTCTTTCTCGTCGAGTTTTTGCGCTACCTGACCAATCTTCATTGCTTTGATTGTAACTCGAGTTTTACAGATCTAATTGATGTCATTATTTTTTTGTTGTCTTCAAAACTAAATACTCTATCATCTGTGAAAATTTCATGGTCATTGGATTTGTGGTTTTTAGGTTACACGAGTTTCTTTGCAGCATAGCAGATCTGTTTGCTCTTTGTTAGAACAGATTGACCTTTGCTTCGGGTTTGGGTCATAACTTGAGTTTTACTCGATGTTTTCTCATGATTCTTATTGTCGAGTCATATTGAATTGATTATCTACGACCTACACTGATTTGTCACATTTTGAACACAATAGAAGCACTTGTACACACAGTTTCTTTATCGGGTTGATTTTCTGCCGAAGGGTTTTTGTAGCTTCTGCTCGAAAAGTTTTAAATCTACCATTCACCCCCCTTTGGTAGCTTTTCACGTGCTCTTCAATCCTACAATTGGTATCAGAGCCACGGTGCTCTAATCTTTGCAATTTGCACATTTTTTTACTAATCATCATAGAGAAATACTCCACAAAACCTTGTGTGTTCAGTGGCAGTGATTTTCAGGTTTGGAAGGCTCACGTGGAGGCTTACATATAGGTTCAAGGATTCGGCATATGGGAAAAGGTATTCAAACGCTTTTTCATGCCTTCAAACGATGAAGTTATGGCTGCCAACATGAGAGACGTCGACAACAATATGAAGATGTAGAACTTGATGATGCAAGGATTGACCCAAAGTGACTTCGATCATGTTGCACACCTCCAATATGCGTATGATGTGTGGAAAGCACTATGTGACTACCACGAAGGATCCAATTCGATCAAGGAGGTATGTCAGACATGTTCAAGAAAGAGTACATGCATTTTGAGATGCAACCCGGCAATTATTAAATGCATTAGACATGTCAATTTGGGAGATAAAAATTACATCTATTCGTGAATCCAGTGTCATGAGTACACTTGCATTAGATGTGCTATATTCTAAGATGTAAACTCATGAACTTGACATAATATCATGAAAAAAAACCCAACAAGTCACTTGCATTTGTTTCACAACGTGACATGCCTAGTTCTAGTCCATCTTTGTAATGTGGTGCACTTGCTTTGCTGACTTCTCTAACCCTTGAACAGATTGAAGAATTTCTAGAGGAGGAGCTAGAACTTCTCTCCACTCGGTTCTCAAAAGAATTGCAAAAATGTGAGAACTAGAAGGAAAGGAAGTGGTGGTTCTCAACGATGCTTTGAATGTGGTAAGACAAGACATTTTTGTACAGATTGTTCTAACCTTTCAGATCCTTCCACCCATGATGAAAAGAAAAATAAGTTCAAATCCTCTTCTAGCAACAACAAGAAGAAAAAGAAGACTTTCACAAAATACCAAGTTGTGGACCATATCCTCTCTGCTCTACTAGACAACAACTTGAGCGATGTGGACTCCAGAAGTGATGAAGATGAAGACAATTTTGCAACTATGTGTTTCCTAGCAAGCAACTCAAGATCAAGTATGGAGGAAGCAGAACACAATAGTGACGACGAAGAGGTATGTCCCGAAACAGAGAAGGCGGTGTTGAGCTCCGGTGGCGAGGAGAAAAACAGAGGAAGATCTTTTGCTGCTTTTATCAGAGAGAAGAGCAAGGCAACTGCAGATGTGAGCAACGCAGTGATCCAACCAAGCAGGCACACAGCTCGCTGGAGCTGCATGTCGTGCAGTGGCATACGGTGAGAAACAGAGTCGGCAACAGCAAGGTGAGACTGCCATGTGGGTCCCACAGCTGGTCATCCTCATCCATTCTTTGGTTCATCAATTCTCCTACCTAATTTGATCCAAAAATCCTAGATTTTTGTGGGGGGACCAAATCCAAGGTGTGAAGTTTGATTCTGAATTGAAATCACTGATTTGCCTATATTTCATTCGAGTTCAAATTTGAATTCGAATTTGGATGGAATTCAATGTAGCCATTGAATTAAATAGTAAACCTGCCTCAAAAATTATGAAAGTTTGCAGGTGCTATTTGAAATATTTGGAAGCCAATGGTCAACTCAAATTTTTATTTTGTCAAGGTTTCAACAGGAGCTTGTTTTGAATATTTGCATCCCTCCCATGAAGTTTGAATTCATTTGATTTTTTCATGAGCCATTTAAATTTATTTTCTCATCCTTATTTTTATTCCTCCTAACTGAAGTTTGTACTTTAAAATTAGAGCTTTTACAGTTGATATATGGACAAGAGATTATAATCTAAAGAGTCAACATATAAAACGGGTGAAAGAGAGTGTTGAGAAGAAATAGCAATTTTACCAACACCAAAGAGTCTATCTTGGCTATTGTCGCCAAAATAAAACAAGTTAGAGCTTTTGTTATAGGTACCCAAACTAGTTTAGGTCCTTTGAGGTTAGTCACAAGGCATTTAGGCACTCACACACAAGATTTGGAACTCTTGTGCTGTGGCCTTACATTTAGCATACACATATCCAAACTTGCTTCTCATAAGTACATAAGATGCATCAAATTCATGAGACATAGAAGAGTTGACATGTTTGGCACTTTTAGTATTTTTTACATTTTATATGGAGTAGATGCATGAGTGTTGTTCTTGGGTTGATACGAGCCTTCTTTGACAAAAGCAACAAACTCCTTGTTATTCTTGTGGAGTCTAGCATGTTGCTTTCCACCCTTTGAATATCCAAGGCCATCCTTGACAAGAGGAGATCTTGAGATAGAATATGCAATACGTGCATATTTGATCTTCTCCGTGTCAAATATGCCACTCTTGTGAGTGCGCTTGTTTTTTTGCCTCTTTAGGCTCATTTTCAAATCTTGAACATGATTAGCACAATTGCAAGTTTTAGTGTTGACTCCATACTTGATGAGGATGAGCTATTTGTGGAGGAGGAGGTAGATATACTTGACTCGAGAGTGCCAAATTGCTCTTAAATACTCTTGTGTGTTTTAGTCAAACTCACAAAATTGTCTTGGAGTAAAACATTTTTACTCTTGAGACTTATACAAGTCTCCTTGCTCTTGGCATGTTCAAGTTCAAGCTCTCTACTACTCTCCCTCTCAAGCTCTAGAACCTTATCAATTTCTATATTTCGTTGCTAGCACTCTAAAATATTTTCTAAAAGAAGCAACTCCTCTTGTTCATTGAGAAGTTCCACCTTATCAAATATTTCATCAGAAAGCAATTTCATGCTAGCAACAACACTCTTATTAAGCTACTAAACATGAGTTCATTCTCTCTAGCACTATCAAAGTCATCACCTTTAAGAGAATGCAAAGAAGAATTTTTTAGTTTTGACCTTTCTCTTCCCTTCTTTGGCTATGAGGCAAGTATGAACTGAAAGTCTTTCAAGCTCCTATGTTGGGTAATAGCGACTTCTTCACGGTTGGCCTCTTGATAGTGACACTTGCCATCTCTTCGTCATCTTTGGAGGAAGACTCATTGTTGGAGTCCCACTCCTTGCCGACGTGTGTTTGGCCTTGTGTCTTCTTCTTCTTGACGAATTTCCTCTCCTTGTGTCCTCCTTCTTGTATGAGCAATTTATAATGAAATGCCCATACTCACCACAGTTGTAGCAAGCGCTCTTTGTCCTTGTCTTTCTCCTTTCCTTGCCCTTGATATCATGTTTGGTACTTCTCCTTCTCATCATTCTCTTGAACTTCTTGATGAAGAAAGCCAACTCTTCATCATCCATGTTCGTGCTTTCTTCATTTTCACTCTCTTCATCATCGCTTGGCTCTTGTACTTCTTTGCCCTTGGACTTGGATCAGACCTTGAGATCTATGTCTTTCTTCCTTGATGAAGTCACTTTGGCAAGGTACTTGACATGTCGGACTTCCATATCCATCATCTTGTGGTTGATGATCTTCTCTAGCACCTCATCCAGGGTCATATTGTGGAAATTATGGCTCTCCTGGATTAAGGTGTAAAGGGTGACATTTCGGGGCATGAGCGCGCTTATTAACCTCTTCACAACTTCATGCTACGTCCATTTTGTGCATTCGTATGCCGACTCTTGTTGATGAGGGTTTTGAGCCGGTTGTAAATTTCTTGTGATGTTTCGCTGTCTTCCATGGCGAAGCATCCAAGCTCCCCCTCAATCATCTCTATCTTGGCCTCTCGCACGGATCGTTTGCCCTCATGAGCAATCTTGAGTGTATCACATATGTCCTTGTCGAGCTCAAGCCTATCCACCTTCTTGAACTCTTCTTGGCTCAAGGATTAGTTGAGGACGGCCGCCGCTTGAGCATTGCGGTGGATTTGTTGTTCTTGCTCGTAGGAGAGTTCTTCCCCATCCATGGGGATGTCTATACCTATGCATACAATGTGCGAAAGGCTAGGATTGAGAGAGATTAGATGCAATTTCATATTTTGTTTCACATGGTGTAGTTAGTGCCATCAAAGTTTGGTTGGTTTGCCCAATAGAATTGACAATTGAGTATAGTGAGAATTTAATGATCATAGTTGAAAGGATATAGAGAGTAGTTTTATTGACTACTCTTTAGATTCTTCTCCCTTTCAATCAATTTATTCTTTTTGACCTCCTTCTTTTTCTTCCATAGAAGCTCTGCAAGACAGATCACTTCTTCATCATCATCTTCCTCATCCGTGCTTTAGATGTTGTGTCATGGAGGTTGTCCTTGTGGCTTACTTCCACTAGTGTTGGGATGAGGTGGATTTGATCCTTGATTTCCTTCCGGATTGGTCTCGTCGGTCTTGGTGGTGTCTTCCTTTCCAATGTTGTTGAGCGGTTCTTCCTTGCCGGTGGTATCCACCATCTTATCTCTAAGCAGTTAAGCTCTTCATGAAGATACCCGCTCTAATACCAATTGAAAGTAGCCTAGAGGGGAGGTGAATAGGCAATTAAAACTAAATAGGACTTAATTAAAATATGTCCTGATCCCATATCTCAGATAAGTTTGAGCTGGGTCCGGACTTGTCCAACTATGCTCGAACAAGTCTGACAGAAAGTTGTACAAGTCTGTCTTTCGGCGTAGGACAAGCCAAAGGTGTGATTTTTCATAACTTTAATAAAGTAAATAGCACCCTAGCAATTATATATGCAATATATATGAAGAAATATGAACTACAACTAGCTAGAACACGTAGACAATAATAAAGCCCTAGATGAACACGATATTTTTCAAAAGACAGACAATGAATACAATATTTTTCACTAGAATGGTAAATACGGCGAATAAATCAAACTAGAGACAATGAACACGATATTTTTCACCAAGGTTCAGTTTCACGAAAAAATCTACGATCCCGTTGAGGAGTCCACAAAGGAACGCGCCTTCACTAGACCTTCCCTCACCAAGAGACCACAAAGGTCATCCTTGGTTCTTCTTCTATCACAACAAGGGTGATACAAACTTCTCGTACACCAAAATCAAATACGAAATCATTGGGCGATGCCTAATCATCTAGAGTTTGCACCCCAAGAGTAACAAACACGAAAATCCCAGGCAAACAAAGTGAATGGAATCAAAGTTCTACCCTAAAGCCACTTCTTCTCAAATCTCACAATCATTCTTTCACACTTCCCAAAAATCTCAAATTTTGGCTCTTGAAGGTGAAATCTAGGTGTAGAAGTGCTCTTGAGGGTTTTCTGGGCGCAGGTGCTCATTTCAATGGTTAGGGTATGGCTGAGAGGGGATCTGGTCCCCTATTTATAGCCAAAAGTGATTTTGACTGTTGTTAGGTTGCCCATGTCAGACAAGTACGAAAATATTTCGGACATGTTCGAGCTGATGGGCCAAGTGATGGTACGGCTAAGTGTTTGATTTTGAATTAGTGCGTAAAGGCCAATTTGGACATGTCTAACATGTGTCGAACAAATCCCGAGATACCAAGGAGGGCTTTTCGGCTGACTTATCCAGCTTTACACCCCTCGAACAAGTCTGCATCAGACAAGTCCGAACGACCTCGGATATGTCCGGGGTTATGTAGTTACTTTTCGGACAAGTCTAGCCCAACTCGGGCAAGCTAGAGTGGGCGGAGGGACTTAGAACTTTTCTAAGTCCTTATTGTGCAGTGATATCACGGACATGTCTGGACCAACTTGAACAAGTCCGAGTGGCTAGAGGGACTCTGAATTTTTCTATGTCCTGGTTATGCAGTGACATCTCGGACATGTCTGGCCCAATTCGGACAAGTCCGACAGGCCAGGGGGGCTTAGAATTTTTCTAAGTCCTGGTCATGCAGTGACATCAAGGACATGTCTAGTCCAATTCGGACAAGTCCGACAGGCCAAAAAGACTTCAAATGTTTCTAAGTCTTTTTGTGCTGGACAAGTCCGACACACCCCAGACATGTCCAGATCTGTGCAGAGAGGATTCAGACATATTCGAGTCCATGGCTCGGACAAGTCCGGACCTTAGGTTAATTGATCTTCTTGAAAACTAACCAAGGGGTTGAGCTCCCATTTGATTCGCTAAGTTTACAAGAGTCGTGTTCCTCTTCATAGTATGGTGTTTCCTACGACTCAAGAAAATAAAAATCCTAATTTTGCAGTCCTTTTTGCGTCTTTTCTCCTTTTTCAAAGTATTTTCAATAAGAAAATCATGTACTTCAATTTGTGTGAGAACTCAACAGTATTCATTAGTTCTTTAATTGTTTGTCATTAATCATCCAAAACCCACAATGGACCTAGATGCACTTTCACATGCCTGCTCCTCTATGTCGATGACATCCTCCTCACCACCTCCACACATTTCTGCTGCATCACATTGTCCAACATCTGGGTAAGACATTCGCAATGAAAGATCTTGGATCCCTTCACTACTTCCTCGGCATCAATGTGCAGCGATCCAAGTCAAGCTTCTTCCTCAACCAAGACACATATGTTGATCACATCCTGGACTGTGCGGACATGCTCAACTACAAATCTGTCACCACACCAGTCGACACCGAGCCTAAAGTCCTGCAGAACAGGGCACCCTCGCCAGTGATGCTCCCTTCTATCAAAGCGTCACCGATGCTCTCTAGTACTTGACACTCACTCGACCGAATATCATGTATGCAGTCCACCAAGTGTTGCACATGCACGCACCACCTGATGTCTTTAGTGACTCGTCAAAAGAATCCTACGCTACATATTTAAAGGAACCATCCAGCAGATCCACTCCTCCCCAACTTATGCCCTCTGTAGGAACGAAGAGCACGTGAAAAGCTACCAGAGGGGGGTGAATGGTAGATTTGAAAATCTTACGCAGCGGAAACAATTAAATCTCAACCCCTTTCGGCAGAAAAACGATCTGTTAAAGAAATCGTGTGTGAGACTATTGTAAACGTGTTTAACCATGAAAAAGTGATATATATCAGAGAGAATCAAGTCACGAAGAAAATACAAGAATAATCACTCAAATCCGTCGAGAGAAACTCAAGTTATGATTAAAAGATCGAACAAAAGTCAATCTGTCCTACCCGAGAAAAACAGTTCTGGAACGCAGCAGAAACCCGTGTAGATCCGAAACCACAAATCCAATGACCGTGAAATTTTTACAGATGATAGATAATCAAGTTTTGAAGACAACCCAAAAAGAATCACGTCAATTGAATCTGTAAAACTCGAGTTATGATAAAACCACCAACAAAAGGTAGTGTTGTCCAGAAACTCGACGAGTAAAACTTGTCTGGAACAAGTCGGACGAACAAGGCACAAAAGTTCCTTCAAACTACGAATTTTATTCAATAGAACATAAGAGGAACAGTCCCAAAGTCGTACACCACGATATCTGGCCTCCCTTGCTTATATAACCAGCTCTTAGGACAACTCAATCTCAACTAGGACTCCAATCCTACTCCGATCATGAATCGAAACTTTCCATAACTACTTAGGACTCTTCTATACGCAGATAGAAGCAATCTTAAGACTTCCAAACACCTTATAAACGTATCCCACATTCCTAAAACAACTCAAATTCGTGACCCACATGAAATCCTATCATAACCAACTCAAATCTTTTCATATTTGAGTCAAACACGACTTAGCCGCAGCCTAAGTCCATAACCTAGTCGGTTGGACCTTTCTGACCAATTTTTTACGTCCACATCTCTTCATCACACCTCGGAACCATGCATCCACGTCCATGCACTCCTTGCACACGTGCAAACATCTTCCAATGACGTCCATGATACCTTCATATGCATTGTTCTTGATTCAAACATGATGCGCAACCTCCCGATCAACTCAACCACAATTCCTCTCGAACTTGGTTGTTGAACCTCATATTCTCCCTAAGACTAGTTCAAAGGATCCCGTCACCAGCCATGTCTTGGACTCAAGCAACACCTGCACATGAATAAACAACCAATCCGTACGAGCCCAAGTCCGCGACTTGACGCAAGTCAATTCCGAACACAACACCTTACGTGAGCACCTCACATAAGCATGTTGCAAAGCATATCAAAACGATATCAGCCATATCAACCAAAGCGCACCAAAGACATAGCAAATGAATACTAAGCAATCTTTCTAAGAATATAAAGTAAGTTCGAAACATTGCAAGATAAAAGCAGGAACATTGCGATCAAGCTTCAAACCTAGCCAAAGCTAACCGGAGCTTGAGCCGGAGCTTACCAAAGCTAGTACATCCTAGCACCGAAGCTTACCAAAGTTAGTACAACCTAGCGCCGGAGCCTAGCGCCGGAGCTAACCAAAACTAGTTGGAACTAGTCATCCCAAAAGTCAGAGCTAGAAAAACATGTCGGTGCTAACCAACATAAGTCAGACCTAGCAAAACGTATCAGAGCTTAACAAAGACATGCCGGAGCTATCAAAGACATGCCGGAGCTAAAGACAAAGCTCACCGGAGCTACCCAAAAACATTTCGGACCTATTGTCAGACCTTGCAGAAGCTCGGAGCTAGAGTCGGACCTTGCTAAAAAGATGTTATGGCAGCATTCAAAACTTTTATTGTCGAAGCCAATGTATTCAGCACACATAGGTCTCACAATCTCCCCCTTGATGAATGCATTGGCAACACCATTTAAAATCCGAACGTTGTCATGAAAAGTTTTGAGAACAATTTCTCCCCCTTTTTGAAAATCAAATGAGATAGAAATATATTTCATAAATTTCTCCCCATATACATATTTATCCCCCTTGCATAATTCACCATATTATTTCTCCCCCTTTGACAATGTTTTCAGCAAGGTTCAAAAGAGAAATTTTAATTGTTATGAGCATATTATAACATATACATATAAACAAAGCTCATCAAAGTCATACTATCAAGTAACTTACACTATCACAATAAAGAGATACATAAAGTAGTGCAAGCCATGCTAGAGATCAAATGTAATTTTCAATTTAAGCAAGTCATGATCTCACAAACTTAACTATTTCAATACCTGAAAGCATGACAATTGTTGCTGCATTTTATTATTTTTCAAGGCACAAATTTAGATTATATGATATTTGCAAGAGATTATATATGCATCTGCCTTATTCTAACCAACCAAGCCAAGCCTATGTCATTTGACAATCAGAAGCTTAAGGACATGGTTTTAGTCATACACAACTTCTTCCAAGTTCATATCTAAGTGCAATGATAAGCCATCTCAAAAGAAGAAGTGCGATGCATGCATATTCTCTTGATCTTCTCTCAACTTATATTTGTTCACAAAACTCAACAAGTGAGTTGATTACTTGATTAATTCTTTATGATTAAAAGCACTTGTGAGCATGCAACAAGTTCAAAACAGCAAGAAAGTTTGACCATGACCAGTTTTAGTGTAAGTAATTATTCCAATTACTAGACATGGCAAAAACTACAAAATGTATAACACGAGTAATGTAGTAAGAACTTTCAGCATGTAAAAGGAATCACAAAGTCATATATGTATGAAATACTATGCTCATATTATTTTAATTTCAGATTCCCACATAGACTTCTAGGGTTTGAAAACTCCCCCTCAATGTAAGCCATGAGGATGCATAACCCCTATTTCACAATGAATGTAACAAAAACGAGTGAAATCCAAAGGTTTTGTAAAAATGTCGACCAATTGTTGTTCGGTATTTACATGGCGAAGCACAATGTTTCCTTTTTCAACATTATCACGGAGAAAGTGATACCTAATATCAATGTGCTTAGTTCTAGAATGTTGCACAGGGTTTTTAGCAATGCAAATGGCACTAGTGTTATCACATAACAGTGGAACACTATCTAGATCAACCCCATAGTCCTTAAGTGTTTGAATAATCCAGAGAATTTGTGAACAAGCGCTAGCAGCAGCTACATATTCAGATTTGGCAGTGGATTGTGCAATTGAACTTTGTTTTCTAGAGGACCAAGCAACAAGAGAATTACCAAGAAATTGACAAGCACCAGGAGTACTTTTCCTATCAATCCTACAACGTCCAAAATCAGCATCGGAAAAAGCTTTCAAAGTAACGATTGAGGAAGAAGGAAGAAAAATGCCAAATTCTTGAGTTCCATGTAAGTACCTGAGAATCCTTTTTACGGCTTGACGATGTGAAGCACGTGTGGAGGCTTGAAACCGTGCACAAAGACATACGCTGAATTGTATGTCTGGTCTTGATGTCGTGAGGTACAAAAGTGATTCGATCATGCTTCTATATTCTTTTTGATCCAAAGGTTCACCATCTTCATCAAGTTCAAGTGTTGTTGCTGTTCCCAATGGTGTACGAATAGGCTTGCTTTTGTCCATGTTGAAGCGCCTTAGGAGGTCTTTTGTATACTTCGTTTTATGCACAAAGGTACCCTCCTTGGTTTGCTTGATTTGCAGCCCCAAAAAGTACATGAGTTCTCCCATCATACTCATATCAAATTCTGAACTCATCATAGCTGAAAACTTGGACACAAGATCATGAGAAGCACAACCAAAGATAATATCATCCACGTACACTTGAACGAATAATGAATCATTGCCATGCTTAAGTACAAAAAGATTTTTATCAACCTTGCCCATGGTAAACCCCTTTCCAAGTAAGAATGTTTTTAACCTATCATACCATGCTCTAGGGGCTTGTTTGAGACCGTACAAGGCTTTGGACAGTTTGTAAACATGATTAGGAAAATCTGAATTTTCAAAACCCGGTGGTTGTTTGACATAAACCTCCTCATCTATGTAGCCATTAAGAAAAGCACTTTTAACATCCATTTGATATAGCTTAAAACCTTTAGATGCAGCAAAAGCTAACAAAACTCTTATGGCTTCTAATCTAGCAACAGGAGCAAAAGTTTCATCAAAATCTAGACCTAGAGTGAAACCTTGAGCAACCAACCTAGCCTTATTCCTAACCACAACCCCATCCTCACTTTGTTTATTTTTAAACACCCATTTAGTTCCAATTAAATTGTGACCTTGAGGTGGAGGTACAAGTTTCCAAACATTATTTCTTTCAAAATTTTCTAGCTCTTCTTGCATGGAAACAATCCAAGATTCATTAGTGAGTGCGTGTGATCTATCTTTGGGTTCAAAAGAAGCAACAAAAGCAGAATGAGCATGAGAGTTTGGATCGCAGAAACTAGACTGTGTAACTCGTTCATGCAAGCTTCCAATAATCTGTTGTGGAGGATGAATTTTGAGAACCCAGAGGGAGTGGATACTTCACAAGCTTCTTCTTCTTCTTCATATTCATCACAAATCGATGAGCTTGTGACTTCAGGAGGATCTGGACCAGCAATGGTGGTTGTCGGTGCTGGCTGTGAATCAAAATCAAGAGCTCGAACAATGTCATTAGCTGCTGAATTTTCGGGCAGCAGCTCCACCTCTTCCTCATCTTCAATGAAAATGCTCTCCCCCTGCGGATATGGATCTAGACCTGCAATGTTTGAGCTAGTACATGGGATAGCTTCATCAAAAGACACTTCACGAGTCTCGACAATTTTCTTACTGTCAAGTAAAAGCACACGGTAGCCTCTAGTATGAGATGGATAACCAAGAAACATGCCATCAATGGATCTACGTTCAAATTTATCAAGATTACCATGTTTCTTAACAAAGCATTTGCAACCAAAGACCTGTAAGTGCGTAACACTAGGCCTACATCCAAATCGGAGCTCATATGGTGTTTTACCTAGCTTAGCGCACAAGAAAACAGGATTTGAGACATAACAAGCGGTTGCAATCGCATCAGCCCAAAATTTCCTAGGAGTTTGATATTCATCAAGCATAGTCCTAGCCATCTCAACTAAGGTTCTATTCTTTCTTTATACAACACCATTTTGGTGAGTTACATATGGTGAAGAAAATTGATGATCTATTCCATTTTCAGCACAAAAGTGATCAAAAGATTGATTTTTAAATTCAGTTCCGTTATCACTTCTGATTTCTTTTAAAGATCCTGGGTGATCAATTGATAATCTAAGAAATAAAGTTCTAAAGTGACCAAAAGCTTCATTCTTAGACACCATAAAGTAAACCCAAGAGTATCTAGAATAATCATCAACAATAACAAGAACATACGATTTACATCAGAAGGATTGAACACGTGAAGGTCCTACGGTGTCAAGGTGCAAAAGTTGACCCGGTTCAGTTGTCATGATCAATGTGAGAGGAGTATGTGAACCTGCAACCATCTTAGCATGTCTACAAGAAGAACACACAATTTATTTGTCCCCTTTAAGCTTAGGCATCCCACATATGCGATCAAGAGAACTAACACGTGTTAGATGATCAAAGCCTACGTGACCAAGTCTACGATGCAAAAAATATAAGTCCTTTGAATCATTAGCAACTAGACACCTATGCTTAGAGGAAGACATATCAAAATCAGTTTTAAAAACTCTTCCAAACCGAGACATGTTAAAAATAAGCTCACTATTTGAACCTATAACTTTGCGGTAGTTTTTATTGAAAATAATTTCCAGATTTTCATCTAGCAATTGTGAAACAGAAAGCAAGTTGTATTTCAAATTTTTGACAAGTTCCAGATCCTTCAAAGTGTAGTGATCATTTACTCTAATCGAACCCTTAGCAATTATAGGAGTTGAAGAATTATCGGCAAAAGTAACATTCTCTACACGTACAAAAGAGAGGGAGGAGAACCAATATTTGTTACCGGTCATGTGGCATGAGCAACCTGGATCTACAATCCAAATGTTCTCCTTCCTCAAACGTGTAACCTACATAGAAGCACAATACGTCGATGACTCAAGAGTGGGGTTAGTCAAAAGGCATTTAGGAATCTAGTACTGAGTCACACGACGTGCAGCAGGAAAAACACGCGAAAGATGAGATAAAACAGCAGGTTTACGAGTCAAAGTTTGAGGTTTTTTACTCTTAACTACTGACCTATAAGATGTTACTTGAGTAGCACAAAAATCAGTAGCTCCGGAGGCAAAAATAGAAGGTCCGGAGGTAAACTTTGAATGTTTCTGACTCATAACAGCAGGTTGCATGTTCCTAGCATTTGGTTTAATATGTGCAGCAAATTTTCCATGAAAGTTATGAGATCTATCAATCATTCTTTCCCTTTTCTGTTGTTTAGCTAGTCTATAACAAAAATCTATGACATGACCATCTCTACCATAGTAGGTACAATGAAATTTAACTTTGTGTTCATGTCTAGATGAGCAAACAACATTTTTATTTAAAACCGAATGAGACAACACCCCTGCAGATTTGAAAACCACTCCGTTTTGTTTAGAAACTGTTTGATCAAACCACTTCCTAATGACTTTACAATTTTAGGTGGATGTGCCTTAGCATGAGCATGAGAATCAAAACCTAAACCAGTTTTATCTTTGCAAGACTTGGAAGAATTCAGCAGCATGTTTAGATTCTTATTCCCATTACAAAACCGATCTAATATCCTATGCATGTTATCAAGTTTATCGGACAAATCAAGGCAATTTTCACATGAAGTTTTTCCTTTTAATTTGCAATTGGAACAATATTTAACTTAATGAGAACGTAAAGCATTATTCAATATTTAAATTTCATTCATAGCATCTTTTAGTTTCTCTTCAAGATCATCACAACTAGAACAATGCAAATCAATTGTAGAACAAGAAGCATCTTTTAAGTTTCCAATGTCAAGTGCAGCAAACTTTTTGTTCTTTTCAATTTCAAGTTCAAGTCTATCTAGAGTGGAGGAGTGTGCAGTTCTTAGTGTGGACAATTGTTCATATATTAAATCACATGAGGGACAAGAATCATCACTAGGAATCAAGGTTTTCAGATGGTTGATTTCAGATTCTAGTGATTCAATTTTAGCAGCATTATCCCTAAGCTTTTTGTCCTTTTTTTTAAAAAAATAATAGTTGCACGAAAAATTGCATCACACATTTCATTACAAGTAGAACATACCTCATCGTCGTCACTGTTGTGTTCTGCGAGTTCCTGACTTGATCTTGATCTTGTTTTGCCCGCCATGAAGCATAAGTTGGCCAGATCGTCATCATCTTCATCACTTTCAAAGTCTACATCGTTTGAACTGAGCTCTTGAAGTGCAGTGATGAAGTTGTTAATCATCTTGCGTCCTATGGTACCCTTCTTTTTCTTGTTGGGGTTTCCAGAGGTGGTCTTGACCTTGTTTTGTTTTTCTTCACGGGTAGTAGGACCTAAAAGGTTAGGGCATTCTGTACGAAAGTGTCATGTCTTACCACATTCGAAGCATCGTTGAGGTCTGGAGCTTCCTCTCCTTCTAGTTCTCACATTTTGCAATGTTTTCGAGAACCTAGTAGACAAAAGTACTAGCTCCTCCTCTGGAAACTCCTCAATCTGTTCAAGGGTTAGAGAGGACAACAAAGCAAGTGTACCACAAGATGAAAATTGGCCGGAGCTAGGCATATCACGTTGAGAAACAAAAGCAATAGACTTGTTGGGGTTCTTACGTGATATTATGTCAATTTCATGAGTTTTTAACATAGAATATAGCACATCTAAACTAAGTGTACTCATGATAGTAGATTCACGAATAGATGTGACTTTCATCTCCCACATTGACATATCTAATGCACTTAACAATTGCCTAGCATTTTCAGCATCTGAAAAATTAACATCGACACTACACAAGTTGCTGAGAATTTTATTAAAGCGAGCAAAAAGGTCATCAATAGAGTCACCGGGTTGCATCTCGAAGCGCATGTATTCTTTCTTGAACATGTCTTGCCTTACCTCCTTGATCATATAGGATCCTTCGTGGTAGTCACAAAGTGCTTTCCACACATTGTATGCAGATCGGCGGTGTGCAACACGGTCGAAGTCGCTTTGAGTTAATCCTTGTATGATCAAGTTCCAAGCCTTGTTGTTGTTGTTGACATCTCTCAGATTTGTAGTTGTAACTTGATCATCTGATGGCACTTCGTAAGGTTTGTATACCTTCTCCCATATTGCGAAGCCTTGAGTCTGGATGAAGGCTTCCATACGTGCCTTCCAAACCTGAAAATCAATATCACTAAACACACAAGGTTTGGCGGAGTATTTCTCCATGATGATTAGTCAAAAACACGTCCAAATCACAAACATTAGAGCACCGTGGCTCTGATACCAATTGTAGAATCGAAGAGCACGTGAAAAGCTACCATAGGGGGTGAATGGTAGATTTAAAAATCTTACGCAGCGGAAACAATTAAATCCCAACCCCTTTCGGAAGAAAAACGATCTGTTAAAGAAATCGTGTGTGAGACTAATCTAAACGTGTTTCACCATCACAAAAGTGATATATATCAGAGAGAATCAAGTCATGAATAAAACACGAGAAGAATCACTCAAATCCGTCGAGAGAAACTCAAGTTATGATCAAAAGATCGAACAAAAGTCAATCTGTCCTACCCGAGAAAAACAGTTCTGGAACGCTGTAAAGAAACTCGTGTAGATCCGAAACAACAAATCCAATGACCGTGAAATTTTGACAGATGATAGATAACCAAGTTGTGAAGACAAACCAAAAAGAATCACGTCAATTGGATCTGTAAAACTCTAGTTATGATAAAACCACAAACGAAAGGTAGTGCTGTCCAGAAACTCGACGAGTAAAACTTGTCTGGAACAAGTCGGACGAACAAGGCACAAAAGTTCCTTCAAGCTACGAAGTCTATTCAATAGAACACAAGAGGAACAGCCCTAAAGTTGTACACCACGAGTTCTGGCCTCCCTTGCTTATATAACCAGCCCATAGGCCAACCCAATCTCAACTAGGACTCCAATCCTACTCCGATCACAAATTGAAACTTTCCGTAACTGCTTAGGACTCTTCTATACGCAGATATAAGCAATCTTAAGACTTCCAAACACCTTAGGAACGTATACCACATTCCTAAAACAACTCAAATTTGTGACCCACACAAAATCATATCATAACCAATTCAAATCTTTCCATATTTGAGTCAAACACGACTCAGTCGCAGCCTGAGTCCATAACCTAGTCGGTTGGACCTTTCCGACCAATTCTTTACATCCACATCTCTTCATCACGCCTCAGAACCATGCAGCCACGTCCATGCACTCCTTGCACATATGCAAACATCTTTCAATGACGTCCACGATAACTTCATATGCATTGTTCTTGATTCAAACATGTTGCGCAACCTCCCGATAAACTCAACCACAATTCCTCCCGAGCATGGTTGTTGAACCTCATCTTCTCCCTAAGACTAGTTCAAAGGATCCCGTCACCAGCCATGTCTTGAACTCAAGCAACACCTGCACATGAATAAACAACCAATCCGTACAAGCCCATGTCCGTGACTTGACTCAAGTCAGTTCCGAACACAACACCTTACGTGAGCACCTCACATAAGCATGTTGCAAAGCATATCAAAATGATATCAGCCATATCAACCAAAACGCACCAAAAACTTAGCAAATGAATACCAAGCAATCTTTCTAAGAATATAAAGCAAGTTCGAAACATTGCAAGATAAAAGCAGGAACATTTCGATCAAGCTCCGAACCTAGCCAAAGCTAACCGGAGCTTGAGCCGGAGCTTACCAAAGCTAGTACAACCTAGAGTCGGAGCTTACCAAAGCTAGTACAACCTAGCGCCGGAGCCTAGCACCGGAGCTAACCAAAACTAGTCGGAACTAGTCATCCCAAAAGTTGGAGCTAGAAAAACATGTCGGAGCTAACCAACATAAGTCGGACCTAGCAAATCATATCGGAGCTTAACAAAGACATGTCGGAGCTATCAAATACATGCCGGAGCTAAAGACAAAGCTCACTGGAGCTACCCAAAAACATTTAGGACCTAGACAAAGAAAGTCGGACCTATTGTCGGACCTTGCAGAAGCTCGGAGCTAGAGTCGGACCTTGCTAAAAAGATGTTATGACAGCATTCAAAACTTTTATTGTTGAAGCGAATGTATTCAGCACACATAGGTCTCACACCCTCACTGCCTACTCCGATGCTGACTGGACCGGCTTGCTAATCGACGTCTGGCTCTTGCATCTTCCTCGACGACTCCCTCATATCGTGGTCCTCAAAAAGGCAAACTACTGTATCACCATCCAGCACGAAGATTAAGTATCGTGTGGTGACCAGCGCTGCGGCAGAATGCTGCCGGCTGGGTCAACTGCTACATGAACTTCATGTCAACGTCAAGAAATGCACCATCATGTTTCACCGCGCACAAAGCACATCGAACTGGATATTCAGTTCGTCTGTGAGAACTACGGGATCTACATGTTCTGACAGACCTACAGTTTGCGGATGTCATGACCAAGGGCTTGCCAACAACGGCATCTCAAGATATTCCTAACAGCTTGTGTGTAAAAGCCCGCTTTTCGGAAGAACAAAAATGCAAAAATGCGAACTTAAAAATTTTGAAAATGGACTTGGAAATCCAAACTCACATGAACCATATGAGTTAACCAATGTTCACAAAAAAATAGGGACTTGTTAAAATTTCACATATAGTACATGGTTGCTAATGTATTTGGGACTTAAGGTGAAAAATCTTTAATTTCCAAGTATTCACATTTTCAATGAAGAATTAAAGGAGAAAAGAAAACAAAATAGAGAGAGAAAAAGGAATTATTCCAACCCTAAGATGGGACATTCAAAAATATTCAAATCTAAGACTGTAAATTTTTCCATGACCTAATATTCCAAATAGACTCTCGGTCAAGTTTCAAAATTTTTGAAGCACGTTTTCCATTTATTGGACACGTATCCAGAGTTTAATCAAAGTCGACTTCAAATTTAAACTTTGTACTTAACCTTTTCCAAATCAACTATAAATTTTTCTTGAGGTCCCTCATGGTTCAAAAAGGGTAACTTCAAAGTTTCAGGATTTCTGGACCTAATCTACTATTTATATCGTTGAGTCAAGTATCACCACTTGAATTCAAATTCAAAATTTGAATTTGTTTGAAACTTTACCAAATATTGAAATTGATTTGCCCAATAAATTCCTCATATTTTGTTTAGTGTCCCTGCCCACTTTTAACACTTTTAGAGCCTGTTAGATATTTAATTGCAGTTAGAATGAAGATAAGAAGGAGGGAGGTGGGTCCCACAGGTGGTGCCCACAAGTCAGGTCGGCACCTACTCCTCTCCTTCCTCCCCTGCCTCCATGCAGGCGCATGCATAATCCACCGTGATTGCCACCGCGATGAAAACGTCGGTACTTATCCCAGCGCCCTGCCTTCTCCCGATCCTATCCACGGCACACCGCTCCTCGTCGGCACTCCACCTCCCGGCCTCCGCGCGAACCACTCCTGCTCGCCAACGCCGGCCACCAGCGCACGTCCTCCCGCCAGCCCGCGCGAGTCGCGCCGCTCCTCCCGTCGGCCGCGCCCCACGCTGGTCGCGCGTCCTCCTGCACCCCCGCGCTCGGCCGCCCACGGCGACTGTGCCGCCCCACGACGGCTGTCGGCTTGCCCGCGCGCCCTGGCCGCTGCTAACGCCTACCCGCTATCTGCCTGTCTCGGTCGCACGCCCACGCGCCTTGTCCTCGCGCCGGCCATGCGTCGCGTCTGAGCTCCGCGTTGCGTCCACAGCCACGCTCCTTGGCCATCATCTTGCCGCTTCGGCCGCGCTTCTGGCCGTTGCTCGCCGCACTCCTGCGCAAGGGCGCCCAATGACGCGCCCGCCTCTGCTCCTCACCGGCGCCGCCCCGACGCGCCGCCCGCACCCGCTGTCGCGCACCCTGGGCGCTGAAGCACCGCGCCATGCCAACCGCGTGTGCCACGTCTGCGCACCTCGCGCCCGCGTCTCGCGGGTGTCCCAGCAGCGCCCGCGCCCCAGCTCGCCTTGCTGACTTGCTCACGCCTTGCCCAAGCTTGTTGTTCGCCGCGCACACCCTGAACCATGATGTACACCCAGCGCCACCGCGCCCGCGTCCTGCACCAGTTCACCTGTGTGGCACGTCGCGCCGCACCGTCCTCTGCCAGGGCGCGCCTCCGCTGCATCTCATCGGTCCAGCTCCCATCTGTCCCGCTCACGCCGTGCTTGGTTTCCTTGTGCGTCATGTCCACGGTGACCGAAGTTGTGTTGCTCTACCCACCTACCAAGTGCCATGGTCATCATGTTGATCGCCGTCCACGCCGTCGTCCATGACGCCGGCCGTTCATGCCACCACTGCGCCAGTGACGGTCATCCGCCCTTGCTGTTGTCCAGACCCAGCACCACGTGCAGACACTCGCCCGCCGTGTCCCTGCTGGCTGCGCCTTTCCGGGCCGACCGCAAGCACCATGACGCCATGTCCGCGTTCCGCGCCGTGGCTATGTCCTGGAAGCAAGGCGAGTAATGGGTGTGATGGACAAAATGCAGGAACACGTCGTTGACACACCAGCATCGACAATTGATCCAAGGTTATCTCTGATCTGTGCAAAGATTGGTCGGATCAATGCTGCAGTCAACCTGTTCGATGAAATGTTTACAAGGAAGAAACTAGATGTATTGACGTTCCATGCTAGTCTTGGATGCAGGTCTGTTGTGGGGTGGAAATCGACCAAGATATGTGCCAAGATGCTTTTTGAAGGGTGATGAAGCGACAAAATCAAGTACACACCCAAGATGTTTGGTGAAATGCCTAAAAGGTGAGCCTTGCCCTAAAATGCCTTGTTTGACATCACCGAAGTCCGTTCATCGTGATCGCTAATGATACACATGTGTCGTCATGTTGTAGGTCCATGTTCCGCATTGATATCGTTCCTATAGAAATCCCTAAGTTGACCTCCTTTGTCATTAGTATCATGTTGGCCTGTCCGTGCGTGCTCGTGATGCTCCACCATGAGCCGTGTCGACGTCGTTGACCACATAACGTCGTCGTGACGTTTTGAGCCATCATCGTGCCCTGGCATCGAGATGAAGGATGACTGTGATGAGTGTGGTGCTGAAAAACAAGCACGACTCGTCGGACAATAGTTGTCAAGCCAAATTAGGTTTTAGTCGATGTGAGGGTGATCGAGTCCTAGGTGTAATCTAGATGCTCGATGAAATGCTTTCTAGGTCAAACCAGGTGGGTCGGTGATCATCGATGACCTGGGGTAGAGGTAATGCGAGAATGTTGCGACCAACAAGGAAAACTAGACCAAGGGAAACCTTGGATAAAAAGTTTCTTGTTCATGTCGACGATGTTTCCTAACTGTCCGCAGAATTTCTTAACTAGGTGTGTTGTTTCATCGACGGCAGGTTCGTCGAGTCGCTTAGCAACAACCGAGTCGACATCACTAGCCTTAAGACTCACAAGGTGGTGTTCGGTATTCTGCTCATCACCATGGACGAGTCCGGGTTGATGTGATCGTCGATGAGATGATCTTCCCGAGAGGGCAAAGCACATCGTCGCAACATAGTAATGCCTTATGTTCGAGTTCCAGGAGTTCACCGAGCTCATCTGGACAATCTTGCAAAGGACACTGCAATAATGTCATGTAAGAACTTGGGCGATGCTTGCGGAGATTGTCGTAGCGACTGATTTACCTAAAAGCAGTTTGAACGTTGTCTTGGTACTCATGCTAGGTTAACAATGCTTGTAATGACTTCTTAAGTCCAAGCCATGTTGATCTCAATTCAGTCCCAAGTGTCGTTAGGTTCTGTTGGTACCCTGGGTACCATATACCCCTTGAGATTGCAAAGATCTCAAGGAAATGTCATCTACTTGATTTGAAGACCTTCGAAGGCCCACATGTCAGACATAACCAGACCCGCTTTCCCAACATGGTTAGTCCCAGGGTCGCCACGTGTACCATAAAACAGGAGCTACCGCCCACAAGGGGGAAGCTTCGGGCTATGTACCATAACGGCACCCCCGGACCTAACCCCAGACCGAGGGAAACTCTGGAACTGACACGTGTCTGGTGGCACCGGACCTATCTGTTCCCCACAGTATGCTCCGGAGCTGCCACATGTCCAATCGTCGGATCTTCAGCCTCAAACCTTCGGCAGACTCCACAACGGCTCCGGATCTTCAAAGGGGAATCAAGGACTTCAAGACCCGATTAAGTGTCATTAATACTATCTTAATGACACACAATCGGACGACCCTTAATACCAGTAACGGCGCTGTCAAAGCCCGTAACTCAATCATTAAGGGTAATTAAGCGCATCAAATGTGTATCAATATTAGTAGTCGTCGGGGCCACATGTCGGGCCAGGCCAACTTGTAAGGGCATGTCCTTGTACTATAAAAGGACAGGCCGACGATACATAGGGGTCTCTCTGATCTGATCGGCTTTGATCTTATTTGGTCTAATCGGCTCACACGCGCACTCAACTCACGTCACCTGAGTTGAGTTCATACATCCAATACAACACCAACACACCCCATGGAGTAGGGTATTACGCTCAGGCGGCCCGAACCACGTAAATCTTTGTGTCTCCTGTGTCATTTTACATTTCACCTTCTTGAATCTCCTTGCGCCCACACCGAACTTCAAACTCCGCAAACACTTTTAGTAGTGTCAGGAGATCTGCTGGATCAAAACCACCGATAGTTGGCGCGCGAGGTAGGGTCGCCTGAGATTTCAAGAATGGTGAACTCAGCTGCTGAATCATCCAATGGTCATCCCGTTGTTCAAGCTGTTGGGGGCAATCCCTCCAATATGCAGCCACCAGCAGGAACCTCAGTTCCAGCAGGAGTCACACTTCCACCACCACCGATTTGCACGTGTTGCAAATCAAGCTGGGCAGCGCGATGGTGCACTGGCGTCAATCACTGCGTCGGCGAATCATGACAACCCGGAACACGCGCTCCATGCAGCACGTGCTCTCCTTCAGCGCCCACCACCTCTGGATGCATCCCGGGATGCAATGGAGCAGTGGAGGGCTGATGTGGAACACTTGGTTGCAGCAGCAGCCGACCGCATCAGTAACCAGGGTCCTCCTCCTTCAGGATGGGCCCCGTCGCAGTGACGGACCTTGTCTAGCAGACTTGGTCCGCATGTTTCCAACAATAGGAGACGTGCTGCGTCACAGCAAGTGATGTCGTTGCCCTCCAGGGCGCGACGCACTCACACGGTATCAAGGCTCTCAACTCATGACCTCCGGGCGGAGCTTGATCGCCGATACCATCAACAAGACGGCCGAGTCCATATTGAGCGTGCTCGTGAAAGACGAGAAGCACAGGACATTCCTGCTCCTGAAGGAGTAGGAGGAGGCTGTTCAGCCCTTCCCATGCATCTGTGTATGGTCAGGTGGCCACAGAAATTCTGGCCTCACCTGCTGGAGAAGTTTGACAGGACCGTTAATCCCGTCGAATTTCTTCAGATTTACTCCACTGCTATCCTGGCAGCTGGAGGAAATGAGGTCGTAATGGCCAACTATTTTCCAGTGGCTTTAACTGGGACCGCCCGTCATGGTTTATGAGCCTTCCACCCAACTCCATCAACATTTGGGAGGAGTTGTGCCGATAGTTCACCGCTAACTTCGGGAGTTCATACACCCGACCAGGCACCGAATTGGACCTTTTTGCAGTCGTGCAAAAAGGGAGAGAATCCCTGCGATCATTCATCCAGGGATTCTCTCATGTACGAAACACTATCCCTTCTATCTCTAGCGCTTCTGCCATTGTGGCATTTAGACAGGGCGTACGGGATAGGAAGATGTTGGAGAAACTGGCGATCAAGGAGATCACCAGTGTCACAGAACTCTTCAGCTTGGCTGACAAATGTGCCAGAGCTGCGGAGGGCCATGAAATGCACTCCAAACCACCTCCGGAGGATCGCAAGAAATCCTCCACAGGCGAAGCCACTACCTCCGGGAGTGGCAAAAAGAAGAAAAGACCAACGGCAAGAAGAAGCCGTTGGCCAGCGCATCTAATGCTGCAGCTGCTGCAGCTCCGGGTGGCCGGGGGCCACGCCCCGAGAAGCGACCTCGACCGTCTTCTGAAGATGGTGGCAAACCCAAGGTGAGGTGTCCAATTCATAAGACGGACAACCACAGTTTGGAAGACTGACGGGAGGTCCAAAACCTTGCCGAGCGCTACAACAAGCGCCGGGAAGAAGTTCCTTTCCGACAGAGGGAAGGAAAACAAAAAGTTGACGAAGCTCCGGCTGAAGAGGAGTTAGGTTTTCAGGATCCTAAAAAGGTCCTGAAGGGCGTCTACACCTCCGTCGACGACGATTCTGACGACTCTAATAACGAGCGTCGGAAGACCATGAACCCCATTTTTGGAGGATCATGGGTCATCACCTCCCGCCGTGTCCTCAAGACAATGCGTCGGGACATGGCCGCTGTAGCTCCTACAGCCAGGCCGGAGCCTCATCGGAAGTGGATGGACACAGCCATCACTTTTGATGCTTCGGACTGCCCTCGAAGCATGGTTGGAGCAGGCCAGTTACCTTTGATGGTATCTCCTACCATCAATAACATTCAGCTCCACCATGTTATGGTAGACGGAGGTTCGGGGCTAAACGTCATAAGCTTTGAAGCTTTTACCAAGCTTCAGCTCCGACCTTCGGATCTTCACCCCTCCCGACCTTTCTCTGGAGTAGGTCCGGGAGACATTACCCCACTCGGTGCTATTACTCTCCCCGTTACCTTCGGGACCCGGGAGAAGTATCGCATTGAGAAGTTGGTCTTTGACGTTGCTCAGATCAACATACATTTCAACGCCATCTTGGGTAGGCCTGCCTTGTACAAATTCATGGCAGCTGCTCATTATGGCTACCTGGTGTTAAAGATGCCAACAACAGTAGGTGTTCTTCGGATCCGCGGAGATCGCACTGCCGTAGTAACCGCTCTGGAAGAACTTCATGCACTTACTACGGCGCAAGAGGAGGACTCCAGGCAGGAGCAAGCTCCAAAACCCCCGAGCATTCGTCAACGAGGCTCGACTACTGTACCTCGTGTGCAGCCAAGCGGCGACACCGACATTCCTGTCAAAGTCGTCCAAATCGGTTCCGATGCAGCTCAGACCACCCGTATATCGGGGGGACTGAATGACAAATAGGAACTTGCACTCATCGCTTTCCTCCGAGCTAATGTCGACATGTTTGCCTGGCAACCGTCACAAATGCTTGGGATCTCCAGGGAAGTGATTGAGCACAATCTGAAGATCTACCCTGATGCCCGGCCCGTGCATCAGAAGCCTCGGAAGCAATCCATGGAGCGATAGAACTTCATTCGACAAGAAGTGAAGAAGTTGCTCGAAGCTGGATTCATCCGAGAAGTCTTCCATCCAAAATGGCTGGCAAACCCAGTCATTGTGCTCAAGGCTGGCGGGAAGCTTCGGATGTGTATTGACTACACAACACTAAATAAGGCATGTCCAAAAGATTCATTCCCACTACCTATAATAGATCAGATAGTGGATTCCACCTCCGGTGTGAATTACTATGTTTCCTAGACGCATATTCTCGGTATCATCAAATCAGAATGTCTAGGGAAGATGAAGAGCATACCTCTTTCATCACAGTAGATGGATTGTACTGTTATACAGCCATGCCATTTGGTCTCAAGAATGCAGCTTCAACCTTTGTACGAGCTATGTACAGAACTTTAGAAGAACGCATTAGAGACATAGTGGAAGTGTACATCGATGACATCGTGGTCAAGGTCAAGAACAAGGAGTCACTCCTTGACACCTTACAGGTTGTCTTCGACAAGCTGCGGGTCACCGGCAAAAAGCTAAACCCAGACAAGTGTGTCTTCGGGGTTAGCTCTGGAAAACTTCTTGGTTTCCTGGTAAATCACCAGGGCATAGAGGCTAATCCGGCGAAGATCAAAGCCATTGAAGACATGCGGCCACCAGCCCGCATCAAGGATGTTCAAAAGCTGACTGGATGTCTAGCAGCCCTCAGCCGCTTCATTTCAAGACTGGCGGAACGGGCACTTCCCTTCTTCAAGTTATTGAGGAAGTCCGGACCATTCCAATGGTCTGAAGAAGCAGAAAAGGCATTACAGGAGCTAAAACAGTTCCTCACCACCCTACCAACTCTGGTAGCTCCGAACCCTGGTGAGCCTTTGCTGCTTTACATTTCAGCAACTGACAAAGTCGTCAGTATGGTCCTGGTTGCGGAGAGATCAGAACCATCCCATGCTCAGGAATCCAAATCCCTCCGGGAGGGTCCGGAGGTTCCTGAAAGTGAGTCTGGGTCCTCGTTCCCAGACTTGAGTCCACAAGAGGTTACTTCAGAAGACCCAGACCCCTCTGGGAGGGTCTAGGTCGCTTATGAAGAAGCTCCGGGTCCCTCCAGCAAGGACCTGGAGGTCCCCGAAGAAGGTCCAGATCCCTCCGGGAGGATCCGGGTCAATGAAGAGGAAGCTACGGGCCCCTCCGGGAGGGTCTGGAACATCCAGCGCCCAGTGTACTTCATCAGTGAAGTACTTCATGACGCCAAGACTCGATACCTAGAGGTGCATATGCTGCTCTATGCAGTTCTTATCGCCTCCAGGAAGCTTCGCCATTACTTCCAAGCTCACAATATTTCAGTGGTGACTTCTTACCCACTTCGAGCAATCTTGCATAATCCCAATTCAACTGGGAATATTGCAAAGTGGGCAGCGGAATTGGCTGAATTCAATCTTGAATTCATTCCAAGACAAGCAATCAAGAGTCAAGCATTGGCAGATTTTGTGGCGGAATGGACTCCCTCTACATCAAACCCTGGGGGCCCTAGTGAGCAAAAGCCAGAACACAAGGCTCCGGTCTTCACCAAGCCTCACTAGACCCTCTACTTCGACGGCTCCATGCAAAAACAAGGGGCCGAAGCTGGAATCCTTCTCCTCGCACCAACCGGGGAGATGGTAAAATACATGGTACACCTTGACTTCAAGGCGACCAACAACATGGCGGAGTACGAAGCACTCATCTACGGACAAAAGGTGGCACTGTCATATGGTGTCAAGCAGCTGCTGGTCAAGGGAGATTCACAGCTCATCATTAAACAAGTGAAGGGTGAATACTCCTGCAACAATCTCCAGCTAGTTGCTTACCTCCTTGAAGTCCAAAGGCTTCAGAAGGACTTTGAAGTCCTAGACCTCCACCACGTCCAGCGTGTCCACAACGCTGAAGCCGACGAACTCTCAACGAAAGCGTCAACCGGAGCTCCAGCTCCTGACGGAACTTTTGTCCGGAGGTTGTCAAAACCCACAGCTCAGCCTGCTGAATTGAGAGAAGGGGGCGAGATCAGCATCCCGAAGCTGACGGTCCCAATGGCCCTGTTACCATGGCAGCCATCAAGGGTCGTAGGTGCTGTCGGAAGCTCCGAGCAACACAGCTCGCAAGACTCAAATGCTCAAGTTAGCTCCGATGCATGGATCTCGAAGATCCGGAGCTACTTGAAATACAACATCCTTCCTGGCGATGATGTATTCGTTGACCGGATAGTCAGATTGGCTCAAAGATACACGTTGGTAGAAGGGGATCTCTACCGGCGCGGTGCCAACGGCGTCCTAATGCGGTGCATCACAAGGGAAGAAGGTTGCGAGCTCCTCGCAAAAATCCATGGAGGAAAGTGTGGGAACCACGCGTCTTCCTGCACGTTGGTCGGTAAAGCCTTCCGGCATGGCTTCTACTGGCCTACAGCACTCCAGGATGCAACTGAGCTGGTGAAGAAACTCGAAGCATGCCAATTTCATGCAAAGCAAATTCACACACCGGCTCAGCCTCTACAAATGATACCTCCTACATGGCCCTTCGCTGTGTGGGGGATGGACATCTTGGGACCTTTCCCAAGAGTCGTCGGAGGTTACAAGTTCCTGTATGTCGCCATTGACAAGTTCACCAAGTGGCCGGAAGCAACTCCAGTTGTGACAATAAACAAGCAATCTGCTATCAACTTTTTGCAGTCCATTGTATGCAGATTTGGAGTCCCAAACAAAATCATTACTGATAACAGAACCCAATTCACAAGCTCTGCATTTCAAGGATATTGCGAAGACCTCGGCATTCAAGTTTGCTACGCCTCCGTAGCTCACCCGGCAAGCAATGGCCAGGCCGAGAGAGAAAATGCTGAAATCCTGAAAGGACTCAAAACGCGCACCTATGAGCACTTGAAAAAACATGGAGCCAACTGGATTGAAGAGCTTCCGCCCACTCTATGGGCCAACAGGACAACTCCAAACCGGTCAACTGGAGAGACACCCTTCTTCCTGGTGTACGGAGCTGAAGCAATCCTTCCTCCGGAAATCACCTTGGGGTCACTCTGGGTCCGGACCTTCGATGAAGCCACGTAGGACCAGCTCCGGCGTGAAGACCTAGACCCCCTTGAGGAGGGAAGGTGCCAAGCAGCTGTTCGGAATGCCTGATACCGCCAAGCCCTTCAGCGCTATCATCAGCGGCATGTACACAACCGACAGCTTGAGGAAGGCGATCTGGTGCTACGGAGAATACAATCCAGAGAAGGGTTAAACAAACTCTCCCCCAGCTGGGAGGGACCCTTTCGAGTGATTAAAGTATCCTGTCCCGGAAGCGTTCGCTTGGCTACCGAGGATGGGACACCACTCCCAAATCCTTGGAATATTGAGCACCTCCGTAAGTTCTACACTTAATATCACGGAGGTGAGTCTGTAGTAACTTGAGGTGTATGTTATAGAGTCATTGTACAGAGTCGGGTAGTTCCTCCGGGAGAACAGCCGGACCTTACCCGGAAGGTCTGCAAAATTCATGCAACACTTTTCACAGTCTTAGAACTAAAAGTGTGGCTAGCTACCCTGGGTCAAACAAGAAATGAAACACGCTTAGCCTGGTTCTGTACCCTAAGAGTGTACTTGTTTCCCCTGTACCCCGGACCTATAATGAAAGACATCTTCATGTGAAACAGACTCCACGTGCATTTATTTTGTACAGGCTCAACATTTTTTATTTTTCTCTTTCTTGTCTATAAAAAAGTTGTGCAATTCTTAAGAAATTTTAGTTCAACCAGTTCATGTACAATTCGAGATGTATTGTCAATTCTTTTGGATTCAAATATTGTTCATGGTCCACTCGCCTGAATGCCGCCAAGCCAATCTAGGGCCGAAGTGTGCTATCGACTTAGCCTGGTCAAGCACCCTAAGTACGCCACTCTACCTACACCCCGGCAGGCCGAAGTAAGGCGGGTCCAAGTACAATCGGATCTAGAAGAAAGAAGGCAACGCATTCGGTTGTATTCAGAATTGTGTTCGACCTAAAACCTTCTTGGGAATCGTAAGCCGCGACGAAGTTATAGGCAAGGAGCGAATTTTACTATTTTTCTTGGCTTCAGTGTGCAGGAAAAATAAAGAATCCACGTTGATGGAGAAAAGCCGGAGCTAACAAAGCTCCGACTCCCCCTAGGTGGCTTGTGATTGATGTTAAACATTGAAAACGAGCATTACCGGAGCAACCAAGCTCCGGCAAAGCTAGGGGAACCAGCTGTCGATGCAGAATAAAAGATGGTGAGAAGACCCCACAAGTGGAGTATGCTGCCAACAAGCTACGCGTTGGCAAAGGTCACTGCCGGAGCTACTAAGCTCCGACACCCCGGAGGGCTAACTATCGATGATGTACGCGTTGATAGGGACTATTGTCGGAGCTACTAAGCTCCGACGATAGTCAATGCCGGAGTTTCTGTGCTCCGACAACCTCAGGGGGCCTTCCTTATCGAAGACTTCAGACCTACACTCTACAAGTTCGAAGCAAACGAGTCTTCAACAAAACACAATATCCTCTTGGTACATGTTCACAATCAAATTGTGTACATCTACCAGGGGGCCAAGTGAAGACAGAAGTGTTGAAGACAAAAAATGAAATTCATTACCGAATTGTGGATTTCATTCATCTGGAGACAAGGGATTACAAAATTGGGGAAGAAAAAGAGAGAATACAAGTGGGAGCTACAGAGATTGTCCTAGACCCTATGGAAGAACTGGGCGACCTTTTGAGCAACCTCCGACACGTTGGCTCGGGTGGCTTCACCTTCTTATTCGACGGGACCTTCAAGCATCGGGTCCAGAGGAAATTGGGGATCCCGGCTGGTGTAGCACGTCAGCACATACTCTGTGATGTTCTTCGCCAGGGACTGCCCCTCAACCTCCAATTGGTCTGTGGTGACGTCACCCACCTTGGAGAGTTTGCCACCCGCCGAGCTCAACGCTTGCAACGCCAGGTCCGGTTCTGGCTCCGGATCATCCAGACGCACGGGACTGAAGCCCATTGGTGTCAGCGCATCGTTGGCTTTGCTCAGGAACTCCCAAACCTCTAGGGAGTCCGCAGTCCTCAAGCCCTTCAGTTCCTCCAAGGATATTTTGGCCGCCGCCAGTTCAGAATTCTCACGAGCAAGGCCCTCAACCTCTTTGGCATTTTGCTGAATCTTTTCAGCAACCTGCTTCTCGAGTTTTCCGAGCTCCTCCTCCCAGAGGTGGATCCTGTTCCGGCAGTCGACCATGTCCTTCTCCCGGCCCCTAACTTTCTTCTCCCTGACAGCGATGGCACACTCTTGCTTGTAGAGTTCTTGCCCTCGCACCCAGGCCTTCTCCTCCTCCTCAACGCGACGCTCCTCCAACTTCTTGGTGCGTTCCTCGAGGCCCTTGTCAGCCAGAGCCACCTTTTTCGTGAGCTCCTCCTCCCTCTTCAAGACATCATCCCGCAGCTCTAGGAGTTTTTGCTCATTGTCTTCGAGCTTCTTCTCCCTCTCCTCAAGTGCCTCCTGGCGCTTGATGAGGGTAGTGTTAATGGCTTCAAGCCTTTCTTGGCGATCATCAGCTGCACTATTAGTTGCCTTGGCCTGCTCATAAATGCACCGGGATTGAGTGTCGAGGGCACGAGTCAAGCTCTCCCTATCATCCAATAATTCGCCCCAGTATTCCAGGCGGACCTTCTCATGTTTGATCCACTCCTTGTCGTCTGCCAGCCTCGACTGCATCAGCTTGGTCTCGAAGTAGAGCCGATTACGCCACCGCCTAAGGGTTTAGCGCTCCTCTTCAAGAGCCTTGCTGTCATGGTAAAATGCCAGCTGGACTTGACGCAGACTGGGGCAAGCGTTGTCAATGGACAACGACAGGGGAATAGGGTCCGGACCTGCTGGGGTCTCCTCCGCTGGTTCCAGCGGGTTCTCGCTGACAAAAATTGGGTCCCACTCCACAAGAGTGGTCCCCTGAGCCTCCACGGCACTAGGGCCATCCTCTAGGATAGCCTCAGTCGCCACCGAGGAGGGTCCCGCAGAAGAAGTTCTGACCTCCAGAAGTGGTTCCGAAGGTCCTGCCGCCAGGTCTTCATTTGCCCCTTCAGGCAGGGGGCTAGCGACTTCATCAGGGCACCCTGGCTCAGCAGCAGGCACCTCCGCCGTCATCACCTCCGGAGCAGGGGCTACTTCCGGCTCCGGCCTGGGCTCCTCCTCCGCTGGTGGCTCAGGTGTTGGCGCCTCGACCAGCATGGGTTCGAGTGCTGATGCCTCCGCAATGACCGGCTCGGGCGCTGGAAGGTCAAAAACAACCGGCCCTGAGGCTGGATCTTCAACCTCAACCGGCCCAGGCGCCGGAAGGTCTTCAACTGCAACCGGCTCTGCAGCCGGAGCATCAGTGGCAATCGGCTCTGAGGACGGAGCTTTGGAGGTAGCCGGCTCAACCGCCGGGACTTCCTCAACATCCGGCTCACTCGCTGGGACTTAAATAACCTCCGGCTCAACCGTCAGGGCTTCAACAATTTCCAGCTCTGGGGCCGGGATCACTGCTTCCTCCGGCTCAGAAGTCAAAGCTTCCAATATCTCAGCATCAAGACCTGGGGCTTCAACCTCCGGGGCAGGTGCCGCTGGCGCATCTTCTCTCTCGTGGTCCGGCGCTACCACGGGAGTCTCGGGGGATGAGTCGAGGTCCATGACCACGACAGTTGGCGCCGGAGCTGCCGCAGCTTCAGCCACCACTTGGGGCGGCATCGGGACAGGAGTAGAAGCCTCTGCCCTCACAGCTTCAGCTGTTGTGGCTGAGGGCGGAGCCTCACTCCTCTTCTTGGGGACGCTGCAGATGATGGATGAAGAAACTTAAAAAACAGTTACTACAACAAAACAACTGTCTGAGGTAAAGATTAAAAATTACCTCGGAAGGCTTCCACACCAGCTTGCACGGAATCTCTTTTCCGGGCGTTCTGGACTGACCATGGCCGCCGCCGGCGTGGTAGCTCCAGAAGGCCCCCCGGAACTTGTTGTAGCCGCGGGCATTTCCTTAGTCGAGGCCCCCCTCGACCGAGAAGGACCTTCGGACCTAGAGGCCTCAGCTGGCCCTTGTGCTGGAGTCACATGCCTGGGGCTAGCACCCCGGGAAGACACTGCTACAGGTACAGTCGCCGCAGTTGTAGAAGAACTCCCCCTCCAGGGAGAAGGAGCTATTGCAGAGGATGCAAGCCTGACGGACCTTCCGTCGGCATGCTTCAGCTTCCTCTTCCGGCTCGAGGGTTCGGCCGCCGGCTCCTTGCCCTTGCCGACGACTTCGGTCCTTGGCTTCGGGGCAGGGTCGGAGCTACCTTCAGAAGCCCTAGGGATCACCACCCTGGAAGTCGATCGTCTCTCGACGACACCGAGGTCGTCAAGCACCGACATCGTCTGCCAGAGCTCCCTACTGAACTGTACTTCCATGTTCAGAGGGAGGAAAGCTAGTGGCAGGGTCAAGTCATCACCCGCGACGTCGATACCGTGATGAAACTTCTTGATATGAAACTCCAAGGTCGCCCCCTCCATGTTGGACTTCAGCCCGGTCTCGACCCGGTCGTCATCCATCACACTATTGAGGGACCAAGCGAGTTTTTCTCTCCTCTTCAGCGGTGCCCACCTGTTGACCAGGAAATTGCAAAATAAAGCCTAAGGAGTTAATCCTCCCTCCACACAATGGCGGATCTTGGTTAGAGCAGGGTTGAAGGCATCCGACAGCACCGGAGCTTCACTCCAGACTGTAGTGTCGATCTTGGGGAGGCCTTCAAGCAGCTCCAACTTCTCGTGCTCCTCCACCCGGATGACTATCCAGTCTTTCTTCCAATCGTCCCACTTTCCAGAGTGAAACGACCGGAGGTACTTGAATGGGCACTTCTTGCGCTTCACAAAGTAGTAGAAGACAAGGTACTCATCACCCCTCCCGGTGGTATGGAAGGTGAAGAAGGTCCGGAAAAGCTCAATGCAGGGGGATGCCCACCCACATTTCACAGAAGTGGACGAAGACATCCACTAGAAGAATGGAGTGGGGGCCAAGGTGATACAGCTGCAGACCATAGAAGTCTAGCAGCATCAAGAAAAAGGAGGAAAAAGGTGGGATCAACCCCACCATGGCGTACGCACAGAAGTACACCATCTCGCTGGCGTGCTCCTTCTCGAACGGGAGCTCCCCACCAGCACGGACCAGGTGGTTGAAGAAGTCCGAGGACCACCCCATGAGGGCCCAGACCTTCTTCAGGTCACTTTCGGTCTTCAAGCGGCTCTTGCGGAGACCCAACTCCATCGCAGCACAGCGAGGCAAGGGAGGAAAAGCAAGCGCAAGTTTGGGAGTTTGAGCACAAGTTCAGATGAGAGGCGTAAAGAAACCCAGACGATGCGCGCTTTCCTTCTTAAGTAAGCCCCCGCAACGCTTGGATGGAAACCGCAGGGAAGCCAAAGATATTATTCAAAAATTTCACCCTGCCGATGCCAAGAGGGCTCGGGACCACCCCGACGATCAAGTCGAGGTACTTACCCAGGCGAACGGTTGTTATCATGAAAGGCGGGAAGCCCGAAGGTGGCGGCCTGACAAGGCGCGCAGAACTGATACGATTTTCGTATCAGGAATCGGCGACCTTCAATTGTGTGAGATCCGCACGCCAAAGATCTCATTTTCCGCACCTGGGATATGCCACGCGGCGAGGATTTAACTCCAAAACTATCGCCAACGGCACATCTAAAGACCTTTGAAGACTCGGCTCAAAAGTCGAAGGATGGACCCACCTCCGGCGAAATGACTTCACCCAAGGGGTCTTTCCCAGGGGGCCACTGTCGGTACCCTGGGTACCATATACCCCTTGAGATTGCAAAGATCTCAAGGAAATGTCATCTACTTGATTTGAATACCTTCGAAGGCCCACATGTCAGACATAACCGGACCCGCTTTCCCAACATGGTTAGTCTCAGGGTTGCCATGTGTGCCATCAAACCGGAGCTACCGCCCACAAGGGGGAAGCTCCGGACTATGTACCGTAATGGCACCCCCAGACCTAACCCCAGACCGAGGGAAACTCCGGAACTGACACGTGTCTGGTGGCACCGGACCTATCTGTTCCCCACAGTATGCTCCAGAGTTGCCATGTGTCCAACCGTCGGATCTTCAGCTTCAAACCTCCGGTAGACTCCACAACGGCTCCGGATCTTCAAAGGGGAATCAGGACTTCAAGACCCGATTAAGTGTCATTAATACTATGTTAATGACACACGATCGGACGACCCTTAATACCAGTAACGGCGTTGTCAAAGCCCGTAACTCGATCATTAAGGGTAATTAAGCGCATCAAATGTGTATCAATATCAGTAGCCGTTGGGGCCACATGTCGGGCTAGGCCAACTTGTAAAGGCATGTCCTTGTACTATAAAAGGACAGGCCGACGATACATAGGGGTCTCTCTGATCTGATCGGCTCTAATCTGATCTGGTCTAATCGGCTCACACGCGCACTCAACTCACGTCACCTGAGTTGAGTTCATACATCCAATACAACACCAACACACCCCGTGGAGTAGGGTATTACGCTTAGGCGGCCCGAACCACGTAAATATTTGTGTCTCCTGTGTCATTTTACATTTCACCTTCTTGAATCTCCGCGCGCCCACACCGAACTTCAAACTCCGCAAACACTTTTAGTAGTGTCAGGAGATCTGCCGGATCAAAACCACCGACAGGTTCCATCATGGTTCATCCTAAGTCAGGACCCTACGACAGCACTGCTCACTTAACTAGGTTTACTCCTTTATGAGTTAAGTCAAGTTCATTGGTCGGCTGCTAAATCGCGACCTTCGTCTTGTACACTCCACTCATACTCAAGCTTTGGATGTCCCACCTTAATTTTTGGGTCATCCTTACACTTCTCCGCCCAACACTTCTTCACCATTCAGATTTGTCAATCTCGCATGGCATAGCTTGAGGTGTGGTATGATAAGTTGCAATGTAGCTTTATGTTGTACCTTTCAGTTCATACCGACACTTCTATGTCCACCTTGACTCATCCTCTGGTTACCCACACAACAGAGGCATATATGTCCTTCCTAGTCAAACTCCTCGTTCTTAAAGTTTACACAATCCCATGGAGTCTATTATTAAAATACTTAATTATTTAATTACTTATATGCATATCATGTTGATAGGAACGTGATGATAGGTGATCGACGAGAAGTTTCGCTTGGAGGAGAAGGCCAGGGTGTCCACTTGAAGTCCTTGGCGGAGTCTGCACAGAAGGACCACTAACAATTGACATTTATTTAAGTCGCAAACTAAGGCAAGCCCCGGTTTGCATTTAAGTGCCTTTTAAAGTTTTTCTTTTATACACACGGTATTAAATAGACTTAATATGTGCATTAGGTCTATGTTGATTGAATACCCCACATGCATGACCAAATAATCCTTGAAGTGGATGGGTAGTATAATACTCCCTCGATTTATATTGCTATGCTTAATGTTTAGTTAGAAGATCGGTAGAAGTCGAGTATGTCGGATACTACTCGCGAGATTGGTCACATTTTACTGATCACAAGTCAAGTAGTTGAATTCTACTTGTGAGAGAAGTCGAGTGAGGGAAACCTACTCGCGAGTTGTTACCATAACGTTAACTCTTTAATATGAGATGTGGATGGGGATTTGTGTAGGTTGGTTTGAGCACATCGTGCCTGGGTCAGTAATGACGAGGCAGGTGTTGGGAGATGGATTGGTAGCCCCGTCTGTGTCGGTTAAGGCCCGTCCGTATACGACCCCTTCGGACAAGCTTGAATTGTACCGGCGACATAATGGACATATGGAATCCAGTAAACTAACGTAACTCGATAATTGGGGTGTCGAGGCCCATTAACTCACCATCGATAGGGGTGGGTTGAGGACAGTAAGGTGTAAATCAGTCGGCGGACACATGAGGTGTTCCATGCGGAGACCTTCTGTTCGCAGAGGTGGGACGAGCTCGGCGTTTGGGTTTCTTGTGAAAGGAGGCCATATACACCTAGTACTGAAGTGTTACGTAGGTACTGGTGTACTCGCTAACACTTCCGAACGACGTATGTGTCGTGTTGTCCGGGTGTGTCCTGATTGCAATCATCGTCCCTCGCGGTAATAGAGTACCCTTGTTCACTGAGCTGTGATGTAGTAAATACTGAAGAAATCAAAAGGATATGATGTATTGAATTATAATTGCTGTGCAACCTTGTTTGGCTTAGAGATAGCATAATTAAAAGTTTACAGTTTCCCTATACTTTACCTGTAATAGCATCATGTGCTTTGGGCATGTCATATCATCGGCAAAGCATTTCTTGTTTGATTGTGGAGTCTATGATGTGCCGTGCCTAAAGAATGTCATTTGCTACTTAAAACATGATTATAAGGATCCACTTGTAGGCGAGTCTTTTATACTGTTCCTTACCTATGCTTAGTACTTACCCCTGCATATGTCTAGTGAGACGGGTTAGTCTTGCTGAGCCTTATGCTCACGTTTGCGCTTTAACGATTTTTGTAGTTATTAGTTTTATTTCTGCTGTTCAGGTTGTACATGAGACTCGAGGTGTCAAGATAAATCTCATGTGAACCACGCCGCTGCTGAATGTTCTTCATGTTGCTAGTGAGAAGCGTCCTAGGGCATGGACGTCTTCTCTCCTGCTTAATTAAGTGAGGTTATGAGTATGTATTTTCCGATGCGTGTGTACTTCTATTGTACACTCTTTTGTAAACTCTTCTTACTATGATATGAAAACTTTATATGTTTTGGTATCCTTTTTGTGTGCTGTTAGGTGCCGCATCGCACGGCACCACCCAATGAGATCCTCGGATGTGTGGACTCCGGTCCCCACATTGTGCATCATTTCCAATGCGACACAAACTAAGGGGTGTAGAAATACAGATGTATAGTTGGGTTGGTGTTTGTTTCTTGCGTGCGTGAGTGCTGGCGTGTCCCGCCCATTATGTGCATGTGTGTTGCTCCCGCACGGCGCATCTGGTTGCTTCGGGTCAGCTATTCCCCACGACGGGACTCCGCGTCTATATTTGTACGATGCCTAAATTCAATGGAAATTGCTCACTCATTCTCTACAGAATGGGACCCTAGTACTTCCTAGTTCCGGTGCTTCACTACAGGAAATGCGATCATTTGCAACGGCCAACTTTATTTGCGATGGCCGACCGTCGCAAATAACTTAAATTGCGACGGCCAGAGAGCGTCCGTTGCAAAAAGGAAGGCCGTCGCAAATAAGACTCTATTTGCAACGACTGCCGACAAAGCCATCGCAAATAGGCCATTATTTGTGATGTCTTAGACCTAAAGTCATCGCAATTAAGGCGGCTGTCGCAAATTAAGGGCTATACCATGCCCCGTCAGCCCCTGATAGACCCACTCTCACACACACCTGACACGTGTTGCCACCCCAACACGCGGCGCCACCGTCGCCACCGCCCCCCGCCACTACCGCCGCGCTGCCCCCTCCATCGACGCTGTCGCCGCCTCCTCCTCTGTATGTTCCTCCCTCCCCTCCCTCTTACCTCCATGGCCGCCCCTCTCTCTCCATGGTCTCCCCCCTCCATGGCCTTCCTCCTCCATAGTCGCCACCCCCCTCCTTCATAGCCGCCCCCTCCCCTTTCCATGGTCGGGCCCTCCCCCCTCCATGGTCGCCCCCCCTCCTCCTACATGGCCTCCTCCCCTCCCCCATCCATGGCCCCTCTCCTCCATGGCCGCCCCCCTCCCTCCTCCATGGCCGGCCCCTCCCCCCTCTATGGCTGCCCCCCTCTCCCCCTCCTCTCCGCCATGGCCGCCCCATGTAGAATTGAATTAGTTGATTAGAGGATTGAATTTATTAGTTGATTAGAGGATTGGTGATTAGTTGATTAGAGGATTGAATTGTGTAATTTGTTGGTTTGATTGGTGATTTGTTGATTTAATTGTGTAATTTGTTGATTAGTAGAAGAATTGTTCTATTAAATTGACAATGCCTATGTATATGTTAATCATGCTTAGCTAGGTTTAGATTTAATTATGTTTAGGTTTATTTATGCTTAGGTTCAATTTTTTATTAATTGTGATTAAGTTTGCTAAGCTAGGTTTAGATCAATTCTTATGTCTATGTTTATGATATAATTGTTTATCTTAGGTTTATGTTTATTAATTGATAAGTTACAATTGAATAATTGTTATGTTTGGAATTGTTTACATTTAATTGAATTGCTTTTTTAGATTATGGTTATAATTTTTAATTTGATTGCTTGAGTATTACAATAAGTACAAAAATGGGATTCGGGATAGGGGGTGTAGTGTTAAATAGGCGGCGTTATGCAGTCGAAATTTTAGGACCTATTCTGGACATGGATGGGTGGTTGTTCGAATTCAGGTTTTGTGTCTCGTCAGAAGCAGGATAAATCCTGCATACATTAATGATAACTTCTTCCGCTTTAAACTACAGAGTCAAACATGGGTGAAGACCACAGTTGGATGTATACTGGCTGGAGGAGCAGAACTGGTGGTCACTCGTATGAGTGGTATATCAAGTTAGATAATTTTTTGGATCGAGCATTTTCATTGTCAACGGATGCTATGGTGTGGTGCCCATGTACGAAATGTCAGAACACCAAGTTTTTTAGAAGATTGGATGTTTTGTTTCACTTATTGTCGAAACGGTTTCACTCCACATTATGAGGTGTGGACCTTCCACTGCGAGACTAAATATCGAGTCATAGCAGAAGTGGATGAGGATGATGATATAACAGAGGTTGATAGGATGGATGAGATGCTAGAAGCTCTGGAAGTGGAGGATCCTCTTACAAATGAGGCAGAGTAGTTCTTCAATGAGTTGAATAAATCACAAGAGCCGTTGCATGAACACACGGTTGTGACCGTACTTGCTTTCTTGACCAGATTTATGGCAATTAAGTCCAAATACTTTTTATCCATCAACTGCTACAATGATCTCATGAAATTGATTGGCAATATCCTTCCACAACCTCACAAAATGTCTAAAGATATGTATCACTCAAAGATCAAGATATCTGGTCTCGGTATGAACTATGAGAAAATCGATGTGTGCCCAGAAAAGTGCATGCTATTCTGGAAAGAGCACGCCAATGAGAACATGTGCTTAAATGTGATAAACTGAGATATGTCAAAGTTGTTAATGATGACAGCGATAATGTGATGACAGGTGTCGCACATAAGCACCTTTGTTACTTGCCTGTGACACGTCAATTGAAGCGGTTGTTTCATTCTAAAAGAACTGCAAGACACATGAGATGGCACAAACAAGGTAAACGTGAGAACAAAGAATTCTTGACGCATCCGTCCAACGGTGATGCATGGAAGGCGCTAGACCGTTTCGATCCAGATTTTTCTCGTGATGCGAGAAATGTTCGCATCGGATTAGCGATAGACGGTTCTGACCGTTCAGTACAAACACCACGCCATACTCCTGTTGGCCCGTCTTTGTCATTCCGTACAACTTGCCACCGGCTCTTTGTATGAAGAACGAGTTCAAGTTTCTCAGCCTCATTGTACCTGGATCTGATCATCCCGGGTCACGTCTCAACGTGATGTTGAAACCGCTGATCGAAGAATTGAAAGTCTTGTGGACAGGAGTCAAAGCGTACGATAGTTACAAGAAGCAGAAATTCAACCTTCGAGCTGCTTATTTGTGGTATGCCCATGATTTGCCGGCATACGGCATGTTTTCCAGATGGAGCACTCACGGTCATCTGACATGTCCGATATGTGCTTCAGACACGGATTGCTTTCGACTAACTAATGGAGGAAAAATATCTTACTTCGATTGTCACAGACGTTGGCTGCCTTCGAATCACATATTTAGGCAACAGAGGCATGTCTTTAGAAAGAACACCGTTGTCACTAAAGGACCACTGAAACGTCTTAACGGGTCCAAAATTTCTGATATGTTGGACAAACTGGTGCCAAACGAAGGTCGTCCTGGATATTTCATAAGTTATGGAGAGGAACACAATTGGACTCACATATGTGGACTTTGGGAGCTACTGTATGTGAAGTCATTGATTCTAATGCACAACATTGATGTCATGCATCAGGAGTGTAACATGAGCGAAAGTATCATAAGCACTTGCATGGATATGCCTGGCAAAATTAAAGACAAATACAAAGCTAGACTAGATTTGTCAGACATTTGTCACCGTCCAACTCTTGAAATCCCTGAAAGTGGTGGGAAGCCATGTGCTTCTTTCTGTCTTTGATCTAAAAAAAGAAAGAAGTCATGAAATAGATGAAAACTTTGAAATTCCAAGATGGTTATGCAGCTAGCTTGAAATGAGCCGTGAATGTGAACACAGGAAACCTCACTGGGTTGAAGAGTCATGATTATCACATTATAATGGAAAGACTCTTACCTGTTATGTTTCGGGCCTATCTAGATGATGTGGTGTGGAAGGTTTTAGCTGAGCTCAGCTATTTCTATAGACAACTTTGTACTAAAGAAATCAAGATAGGTATGATGGATAAGTTAGAGAAGGAGATACACATACTTTTATATAAGATGGAAAAAAATTTCTACCGGGTTTCTTCAATCCAATGCAACATATGCTTATTCATCTTACATTCAAAGCTAAAGTTTGCGGTCCTGTGCAATACAAGTGGATGTATCACATTGAAAGAGCGCTACGATATCTGAAACCAATGGTTGGCAACAGGGCAAGGGTGGAAGGGTGCATCGCTGAAGCATATGCTCTTAAGGAAGTAGGATACTTTTCAAGTGTATACTTTGAAGATAAAAACAATATCAATACTTCGGCGATGCGGTACAATATGGATGAAACACCCCCTTTAAGCGACCTCTCCATTTTTCAAACGAGAGGCACTACCGTTGGTAGCTACATGACCTACGTGCTATCCGAATGTGACAGGACTGTTGCTTTACTCTACATGTACGCAAATATAGAAGGCATGTAGGAATACTTCGAGCATGTATTTTTCCTACATTTATGCTAATCGACATATTTTTCTACACATGTATTCCAAAAGATGTTTTTCACGTTCAACGAGTTCCACAGACAATGTTGGTCACATAGGCATCAACCTACGGCCAAACAAGTAGAAGGGATGCGAAAAGAAGGAATAAATGGAGGGTCGGATTTCCTATCCTGGTTTTGAGATTATGTAATACTCTCTCGTCTTCTATATATTATAAGTTACTATTATTAAAGAAGTATTATTTTAACTTATGATCATTTTTGACAGTGTCGGACTCACAATGTCCATGAAGATTTGCGGCGGCTATCTTATGGATTGGTGAATGTTAGAAGTTATGGTCGATATGACGTAAATGGCTTTCAATTCCATACAACTCATTTTGAAGCTCTTCGTTCTCTAGCGGCAACATCAAATTTCGGTGTTATGATGAGAGCAATTGACACTCAAGAGAATGTAACCAATTATTATGGGATCCTTAACAAAATCCTTTAATTTACTTTTACTGGAAATAAGACCCTTCGAGTTGTCTTATTTGACTGTGACTGGTTTGATCGCGCTCATGGAACTCGAGAAAACCAATTTGAAATGGTGGAATTGAAACATAAGGACCGACTACGAGGTTACAATACATTTGTTCTTGCACATCAAGTGGAACAAGTGTATTATCTACCTTATCCATGCACGAAGCTCAGTTCTTGGTGGGTGGTATATAAGGTGAATCCTCGTGAGCGGTTATATACTCCTGGGGATGAAGGTTACCATGATAGTGAAGACGTTGAAGAAGTGTACCAAGAAGAAGAGTTGTCAGACACTTTTATCGTCGAGCTTGGTGCAGTACTCGATCAATTAGTTGGAGATGTTGAAGATGTTGAAGATGTAGATCCAGATGATATGCCAAAACGAGAATTAGAACAGGCCACGATGGAAGATCGTTGGGCTGGTTTTAGGAGTAGGGCACATGATAATGATGTTGATGAATTTCGAAAGTGATTACAAGTAATGTTTTCTTGAAGATAGTAACATGAATTTTGTATATCTATTTTGCATATTTACTGATTATCTATTAAAACAGGATGGTGTCAAAGAAGGGTAAGAATTAAGGTGTCGCCGATGAGGAGGTTCTACCCCTCTAGACCTGAGGACGCTTTCGCTAGTGCCTCGTCGACCGGGAGCATACGCTCTCAGCTACTGGGGCACGTTCTGAGTAGCTCTAGAGCTTTGTCACAGGTAAATTTCACTCGTTTTTGACAAATTCTTCAAATTCAATTTCCAATTAAACTTACTTATGAATCATTTGAATGTTGCAGTCCTCACCGACTGACTCAGAAGCTACGGCGCCAATTGAGCTTGGCTACCCTTCGGTGAGCCAGCCCTCGACTGGCGAGCCTTTTGATCCTGAGCCCTTTGACTCGGATGGTGACGAGCCTTTTGGGTCACTTGACGTGGCGCCTTAGCAGACGCGGAGGACTAGGAGGACTCACTTTGTCAGTCCTCCTGTGGTCCCTTCACAGAAGATCGTTATTCGTCTGGTCGGAGACAGGTAATAAAAATCGTAGTGTTCAATTCTGGTTTCTTTTGGTTACTTAAGTAATGAATCAATAAATATCTTGCAGGGTTTTGTATGATGCATCTTTCACCAATGAGAGACACCAAAGACTGGTGAACGGTGTCCTCGGGTCCTTAGTGCATTTGCACTATCCCAGGGTCACCGACGGGGTGTCTGCTCTTTCGTGGGCGGACTACGCACGCGTCCATCACCAGGAGCACGGCAACCTTCAGGAGGCCATATGGGTCGATTCTATGGTAAGTATGTAAAAAAAGTTTCTAAGTTTTAACTCTTAAACTCTTTTAATGAACATATCTTTAATATATTATTTATCATAGGCAAGTTATATTTTAGAGGACCCGAACGACCCTCGCATATTTGAGGATGCAAGGAGAGTGTTTCACTACAATGCTGCGAAGGCGCTTCGACAAGCTTTGTCGAACGCTCGTGTTTAAATTATTAATGAGCACTTGAAGGTGAACAAGCACCACGTGCTACACTTCCAGCAAGAGAGCGAGAGGCACCTGACGGAGGAGGAGTACGCACAGGTATGTGGGGTGTAGTAAGTATTCTTTCTGATAATTTCCTTGATGGTATTTTTAACGACCTACAACTTTGTGCAGGGCCAGGTGAGCTGGTTGCAGGGTCGGTCCGTTGCATTTCAGGACCTTTGTCGGTACTGGGCTAGCGATGAGTTTACAGCTAAGTCCGAGAAGGCTTGAGAGTGCAGAGGGGTCGAGGGGAAGAGCAGGCACGACCAAGATAACCACTTGCGTTTAGCTAAACGCATGGTAAGTGTATGTAACTTATGTTTATATATTCGTAATATATTGTTCGTACTAACACGTACTGACAGGAGCGCAGGATGGGGGTGCCACCTACCCCTGCTGAGATCTAGAAGAGAGGTCATAGGGACCCTTCTCAGTCTCACGGGTGCAGTCAGGTTGCAGCCAAGCGATTGGTAAGTTTAGAAATCATTCATATTAAATATAACTATATGGATTCTTGAACTTACACAGTTTTCTTGTTTTTCAGGCTAAGTATGGGGAGGGTGCTAGGAAGATACATGGTGAAGATTTCGATTGGGAACATGAACCAATCAATCCTCAAGTCGTGTACACAAGCGGAGGTGGAAAAGCACACGGAAGGTGAGTTCATAAGTCATTTTATCATTTTCAATTCAAAGTATTCAAGATATTTCAATTTCATATTACTGAATCTTTTTTTTATAGGCTCATCATATTCGACGGAGTTGTCGACTCGAGGGCGGCGAGACCTGCGAGAGGCAGCTCCACGCAGACTTCGTCGGTGGGCACGTCAGGTCGCCAAGTCTCGCAGAGATACATCGAGATGCAGTCCCTCAAACAAACCGTAGAAGAGAACATCAGGCGACAGGAGGAGGAAAGGAGGGAGGCAGAACGATAAAGGATCGCGGCAAAACAACAAAGGATCACGATGGAGGCCACGATCTCTTCCCAGACAGCTTGGATGGCGCAGATGCGGGACACAATGGAGGTAACAAAATGAAAACTAAAGTTCTTATTAATACAGCGTAAATGACTTACTAATAGGTAACATTTAATGTTTGCAATGACAGACCATGGCTCGGGTGCAAGGTCTGGGGATCCAGCTACCGCCACTACCGGTCCTTCCAGGCGATCCTTCTTCTGCGGGTCAGGTAATTTTCTATGTTAACTTAACAATTCTAGTTTTACCTCAACTTAACCAAAATAAAGCGAGGAAATAGAGTGGTGAGAGATAGTTAGATAGAGTGAGAAATGGAGTTAGAAGAGGGAGGAAGATAGAGAGAAAAGGATTGAGATAGAAGAAAGAGGGGGATAGTTAGATAGAAGAAAAGGATTGAGATAGAAGAAAGAGGGAGATGGAAGAAAGAGTGAGAGATAGTTAGATAGAGTGGGAGAGGAATGAAGAGAAAGAGATGTAGATGGATATAGAGGGAGATGTAGATGGAGATAGAGGGAGAGGAAGATAGAGGGAGAGAGAGATGTAGATGGAGATAGAGGGAGGAAGATAGAGGGAAAAGGATAGCAATAGAGAGATAGAGTGAGAGAGAGAGATTGAGATAGAGAGAGAGAGGAATGAAAAAAAAGGAAGGGAGAGAAAGGGAGGGAGAGAGATGTTGATGCATTTATATTCTAACTCTAAGTTTAATTAATTGCAGAGATCTGCGACGGCTGCTCAAACTCCGTCGCCGTCGTTACCGCCACCTGGAATGAGGCGCGACGACGACTTCGACTTCGGAGGTGGCTTCAAAGGTCAGACGGGCGAGTGAGCCCTTGTTTGCTTTGTTGATGGTGATGTGTGATGTATTGACGACATATTGTGTTGTCTATTCTGTGATTGTGATACATTGTGTTGTCTGATCTGTGATTTTGGCCATCGAGCCGGATAGCATTTTCTTTTTTTTTGAAAAAAAAAAACTTATTTGCGACGTCTTTTTATACAATGTCATCGCAAATAAGGCTCCTGGCCGTCGCAATCTAGCCTCTGTTGTTTGTGACGGCCAGGCCGTCACAATTAAGTGCTTATTTCCGACGGTCGGGCTGTCGCAAATGGCCGCGTGGGTCCCATCGGCTGATCTTATTTGTGATAGCCAGGCTGTCGCAAATAGGATCTTAATTGCGACGGTCTGGCCATCGCAAATAGCCGCATGGGGCCCACCAGCCCCCTGGCGATAACTTGCGACGGCTGTAGCGAACCATCGCAAATAGCGTTATTTGCGACGGTGACCGTCGTAAATAAGCTTAATTGCGACGAGTAACTTGCGACGGTCAAAAACCGTTGCAAATAAGTGAAGCCGTCGCAAATAGCTTATTTGCGACGGTTTTTCCCTTATTTGCGATGGCTCTGACCGTCACAAATCATCGGGATTTCTATAGTGCTTCATTTATGTCTATTTATTCTTTTAATTATAGATGGCATAATGACTTTGTGAATCTCAAGATTAGTTGGACCAATCTTTGACATGCTCTAAAATGAACAGGATGTGTGCTCTTGTGTTCATAGGAGTGAATGCTCATGTATGGATGTGAGTGTATTTCGTTAAAAAAATACAAAATAAAATAATAAAATTTGGTTCCATTTTATGTTATTTTTAGATCTTACTCTTGTACCATCACCTTGACGTCAAAATGTTTGGTGCTATCATTTTTTTATCTAAGGCGTGTTTCTTTTCTGTCACTGGAAAAGAGAATTTTCATCTGGGACCAAAGTTACAAAGGAGGCCAACCTAAACAAAAGCAGTGTACATCTCATATTAAAACAGGGGAGGGAGCATAAGGTTGACTACGTCCAAGCACAAAGTATATCTCGGTTGAGTCGGACATATAATATGCAATATTTTATTAAAAACTCCTAAAAGTTCCTAAAAAAATGGACCCACGCAATGTTGGATTTATAAAAGGAGTGGACCAATATACTCGTCCAAGGAGGAAGGAAATCCCTAGAGTACGTAGATCAGTGATACCAGAGCGAGGTAAGGTACCAAGTTCGCGACACCGTAGCCATGGAATAAAGGAAGAATAGCAAATATCAAACGTACACGGTAAACCCGAGCTTGCAGTTGCAGAACAGCTAGAGGAAAAAGAACAAGCCCTAGCTAGCGTGACTTTACTTGACCTGAAAAAGACTTGGGACAAAGCGGATTGGGTTTATTAGGCCAAGTGCACAAAAGGTGACATCACACACGCCGTCGTCAGGGAGCTGAAAGCTGCATGCAGTTGCTGATTGATGCATGCCTAGAAAATGTTTGCTAGAATGCGGCAATACATGTGTTCTTGTCCTAGATATACTGTGTGTCCACGATCACGGAAATGTGCTTTGCAATTTTTTGTGCATGTTAGTTTCACACCAAGTGTCTGCGAATTTGCCAACATTCTTCTTCAGGGCTCTTGTACCGTAACTAGCAAAATTGCAACAGAAGATGATGCCAAACATTGAACTTTCTTTGTTAATACAAGCTGATTAGTTCACAAATGAGGAGAGAGAAGACGTCACACTGGTCTCTAATAGTCAAAAACTAGCTTACAAAATTATAGCTGCCATGCGATAACCAACAGAAGCATGGAGATTCAGCATTTGGCAAATCTCTATCTTTTTCGTGACATGACTTTTATGCAAGATAGGTGATATATATAATCTCACCGAATCGAGACGAAATGTTACCAACTACACAATATGGTCTAGGTCACACGTTACAATCGCGCCTGGAGGTTGGAATCCTTCCGTTACCTTTCTCTTCTTGGACTAGCTATATACTACCTCCCATCTTATTTTGTCGATGTCGCTTAGCTTAAATTTGAACATCCAACATCGACAAAAAAGATCAGTGGGAGTACATAGAACGTCAGAATGATGAATTCACCTCCAATTTTTCGAGAATTCCAATAGCTGCTCATCCTCATCATAACTTGGATGTTCAGAATTTGGTACATGCATGGAATTTGAGGAAAGATGCAGTAACGAATTTATCATTTCCATCTGCTATTTAATAGTAATTAAGCTCTGACTGCTATTCCAATAATTGTGCGTCAACACACAATATTCGTGAACAAGGAATCAGCAACCAACTGTGTGTTATATATGAAATTTGACTCTGGATATTTTAACCCATAGATCATGAATTATGTATGATGGAGGACTACGTCGTCATCACCGATAGAAAACAAAACAAAAGGTATTCTCCAAACTAACACACATGCAGATGCCATGTATGCAGAATATGATTGAGCCCAAAGTCAAGTACAACTTCTTCAGCTTACTTTGTTAATGTGACGTACTCCCTCCGTCTCCAAAAACTTGTCGCTTTGTAGTTCATTTTTGAACTACAAAGCGACAAACTTTTGGGGACGGAGGGAGTAGTAAGCAGTTTGCCGTGTGCGGATTAATTCCAAGCATTAGATCCTAATTAACCATTAGGTGGCATCACACAAAAAATAATATCATTTGGTTTCCTTAGGATGTCACATAAAGAAGCATTTGTCTGATTTGGGAGTGAGTTTGTTTGACGTCAAACGTTTTGACATAAGAATCACACCTCCAATCTTTGAGGAAAGACAATCCGAGACGTTTCCCGGTCCACATCTCATATAGTGCCTTCTCAACGGACTTAGTTGGGACTCTGTTTAGGGTAAACGCGGCAGTTTCAAGAGCATAACTCCAAAAGGATAATAGAATATTTGTTTGGCTCATCATTGGCCTAACCATGTCTAACAAGGTTCGGTTCCTCCGTTCGGACACCCCATTCTATTGAGGCGTTTCAGGTGGAGTCAACTGTGGAACAATTCCACATTGTTTTAAATGATCATAAAATTCATGGCTCAAATATTCACCCCAACGATCAGATCATAGAAGTTTAATTGTCTTGCCCAATTGATTATGTACTTCATTCTGAAATTCTTTGAACTTTTAAAAGGATTCAGACTTGTGCCTCATTAGGTAGACATAACCATATCTGCTAAAGTCATCGATAAATGTGATGAAGTACTGAAAACCACCTCTAGCAATTGAACTCATTGGTCCACATATATCTGTATGTATAAGTCGCAACAAGTCAGCCGCCATCTCACTTTGACCAGTGAAGGGTGATTTGGTCATCTTCCCAAGCAAACAAGATTTACATGTGTCAAGTGATTCAAAATCAAATGAGCTTAGTAAACCATCTTTATGGAGTTTTCAATGTGTTTCTCATTTATATGACCTAAACGACAATTCCAAATAAAAGTGGGATTTAGATCATTTCGTCGAGTCCTTTTGGTATTAATGCTATAGACAGTTTTATCCTCGAGATCAAGAACATATAACCCATTCACCAATGGACATTGAGCATCGAAAATATCATTGTAACAAATGGAACAACATTTGTTCTTTATTACAATTTCATAACCATTAACTTCTTATAAACACGAACAAGAGATAATATTCTTGCTTAAAGTAGGAATTCAATAACAATTATTCAATTCCAACACTAATCCTGAGAGTAATGACAAGTGGTAGGTTCCGATAGCTATGACCGCAACTTTTGCTCCATTGCCGACACGAACATCCAACTCGCCTTTTGCAAATCTTCTAGTCTCACTTAGACCCTGCAATAATTTGCAAGTGTGAATCATCGATCCAGTATCAAATACCCATGATTCACTAGAAGATAATGCAACATTAATTTCTATAACATTTATACCTGAAGCGGAAGTCTTACTTTCCTTTTTCTTCATATCCTCCAAGTACTTCTTGCAGTTCCTAGACCAGTGCCCCTTAGCATGACAGTGAAAGCATTCATCATCAGGAGAAGGTCCATATTTGCCCTTTGGCTTAGACTTTGAGCTTGATGGCTCATCAGAAACCTTTACCTTGCCTTTGCCTTTAGGATGCGTCACACGCTTCCACCTTTTATTCTCCTTTTGCACCATCATCACATGAGTGGCGTTTTTCTTAATGCTTTCTTCGGTTGTTTTAAGCATCCTATGCAACTCAGCCAAAGTTTTCTCCATGCCATTCATTTGAAAATTCAATATAATTGGCTCGTAGCTCGGTGGGAGCGATTGGAGAAATAGCCAGATCATTCTTGAGTTCAGAACCAAGGTTGTCCAAAGTTTCAATGTAACCAATCATTTTGATTACATGAGGGCTGACCAGGCTACCCTCCGTCAGCTTGCATGAGAACAAGGACTTTGAGATGTTATATCTCTCAGCTCTAGCTTGATTCTCAAACATACCACGCAGTTCCTCAATCATAGAATAAGCATCTGTATGCTCATACTGTTTTTGCATATCAGGGGACATAGTGGAGAGCATGAGGCAGCTTACATTAAGTGCATTATCGCAGTGCTTCGTATAAACTCTACGTGCTGCAGTAGTTGCATCAGCTGGGAGGTCATCAGGGTATGGCTGTAGAAGAACATACTCGGTTTTCTCTTGCCTAAGAATGATTCTCAGGTTGCGGTACCAATCGATAAAGTTAGCACCATTGAGCTTTTCCTTTTCAAGCATAGATCGCAAATTGAAACCAGAATTGTTACTAGCAGACATGATCTATAATAAATATGCAAGGTTTAGCACTATGTTATGTACCAATCTTCTATTAACGGTTTAATAAAAGATATCACCACTATATGATTATCGTCTTACCTCTAACGATATATAGTGGTTCAAGATCCATATTCACTAATTACTAGTGAGCTTTGGCTTCACTGCTAGGAAATTAGTGACATAGATAAACAACAATTGTTAGTCATATCCCTATATGACTCATTTGTTGGGTGACATCCAATGCCCCGGCTCACAACTCTATGCCATAAAGCCCAAGACCGTTTTGATAGCTTTGTTGAGTAAACCAATACTATACATGTGAATGTCCAATATTAACCCTATGCATTATGATAGATGATGGTACTTTGCTTTGGAAAACCTAGCACACAACGATCCAAATAACATAGGTGCAGCTATTGGTAAATAGCATCAAATACTAAATTTTTGCGAGGGAAGCTATTCTATCATGACAAAATATCCACCATATGAAAAGTATGAAAAGAACAATAATAAATAAATATCACAAGCATATGATCATATCACATTGTGAATAGTATGGTCTTTAGAATCATATGGTCTCCATCGCCATTGTTCCATTATGATCTAAGCTGTCATGCCTCCCTTCTTGTGGTGATCTCCATCTCCACCATACTTGAAGACATCTCCATGATCATAAAAGAAGCTAATACAATTAATAGCTACCAAATAAATTACAAGAGAGATCAAGCATCACAGGTCGACACGCAGGTCGTTATACAATTATGTGACAACCTCAACCTGGTTGTGTTAAATTTGTAACACGCAGGCTGCACGAATATTACACACGGATCATCACATCACAATAAGGTCATACCATTCACATCATTCCCTGCAAAAACGAGTTAAGTGTAGAACGGTTTCTAACGCAAAATGATATTATGTAATCGCTATAGAAGACAGCAAAACGGCGGTCCCTGCGGGTTTCAGGGCAGGGCTCTGAACACCAAACGGAATAAATAGATCGCATCTATGAAATCACTATAAAAATCTTATCGAATTGATCAAATCAACCCGAATCCGAGCCATTCAGAATGCCTTAATTTTCAATGTGACCGGTTATTTATAAGTAGATCGCGACTCATGACCGTAGTCTGTTGGCTCAATCTGTAAGCTATGTACGCGATTAGTCCTGATGGTGATTACAGCTGGTAAGGACGTGTTGTGCACACAACAAAGAAGGAGCACGAACTGACCCTTTAGTCATATACGATCGCAATTAAACTGTGCCAAAACATTCATCGTATGAACATGTCTGCAGTAGATCCCATCTACTAGCAAGATCCAGACCAAAAACTATGCAAGTCGCCTCTGATACCACTGTTAGGTAATTGGCGGTACACTACTCTAGCAATTCTACCGCATCACCCCAGGAACGTAGACGCGCATCGGTGTAGCAGAAGCAGACGATCTCATTCGTCTCCTCCTCGTCCTCGTCATGGCAGCAGATAGACGATCACGATCGTCGTAGCCGATCAGCGCAACAGTAGCAGCAGCACCTCCATGGAGTCCACACGTATGGGGAAGAACGTCGTGCGTCGCTGTGCTAGCACCACGTGAGCGGCAAGGGTCTCGGCATGAGGCATGCGAGGGGTGATGGCTAGGGCTATCACGTGGTGGAGTGAATAACCCCTAACCCTACCCCTTGTATTTATAGGCGTGTTAATGGACTTTTAGGTCGTAGGCCCATTAGTACCCTAATTGCTTATGGATCAAATATCCAACAGGCCTTAACTCGAATTGTTATGATTGCCTCTTGGGCATATCACCAACATATACGACATCTCGGGAAAAAAAAAGATAAAGTGGTATATGGAATGATTAGTGTCATCCTGTTGGAAAGCGAGTAGCCTTCTATGCTGGATTTACAAGGCTTCGTGAAGCATACAGGTGAAGAATGAACTAAGAACTCAAATCAGTCGTTACAATTATGTAAAAATTATGTTACAAAGTGTATTTCAATCATTTACGTCACCATGAGAAAAAATAATTTTATCATTGAAGTTTTTCTCTATTAATAGTAGGAGTGCCAATTGATCCTGATGTGCATATTGTACTTTCATCAGTCTCCAATGTGCATATTGTACATTCACACGGGTGCATACATTCGTCTATCGGGGCATCGGGCTGGAGTATTAATGCGAGTCATGGAAAACAATTTTATGCAACGGTGTTGTAAACCCTTCCCTGTACAACACCTTTCAGATTCCTACCGCGTGTCCCTCGTAGGAATGTTAAAGAGAAAGAAACAGCTGAGGGAAACGGTAACAGAATATGGCGAAGCTTGATACACCCTTGGGTCCCATGGTGTTTTATTTATAGAGGGTACAGAATACAACGTATAGAGATCAAACTTCAATCCGAGTCTGTCTCAACAAATTTTAACTGAATACAGCTCTTATTTTCTATATTATCTAATACCCTCCCTCAATCATAACTTATTAAGTTAAGATTGTCTTGAAACTTCTTTTGTGATTTCGCTGGCAACGATTTTGTGAATCCGTCTGCCACCTGATCTTCAAGGGATATATGCTGAACTTCAACTTGTTTATTTGCAACCTTCTCTCTTACGAAGTGATAATCAATCTCCGCGTGTTTCACCCTACCGTGAAACACTGGATTTGCACTTAGATATGTTGCTTCCAGATAATCACACCAAAGGCACGGTAGTTTGCTCTCCTTGATTCCTAATTCTTTGAGAAGTATTTGTAACCAAACTATCTCTGCAATGGCATTTGCCATAGATTTGTACTCAGCCTCAGTGGACGAACGGGACACCTTTGGTTGCTTTTTAGCACTCCGTGATACTAAGTTTGAGCGGAAGAAGATAGCAAATCCCCCTGTTGATCGTCGGTCATCAACACAACCCGCCCACTCCGCATCGGAAAAGGCGTTGATCCTGGTAGATGATGATTTTTTGAAAGTGAGGCGAACTTTGAGTGTTCCACGGACAAACCTTAATATCCTTTTAACTGCTGACCAGTGATCAGTCATGGGTGCATGAAGGTATTGAGAGACTTTATTCACTGCATAAGCAAGATCAGATCTAGTAATAGTCAGATACTGCAAGGATTCTACTATACTTCGATAGTTCTTGCTATCTTCAGCGACGAGCAACGCTATTGGGTGACAGTTTCTCCATTGTTGACAAGGGTGTCGAGACTGATTTGCACGTGTTCAAATTTACACGCCTCAAGACATCATATGCATATTTTTCTTGCGTTAGTAGCAAACTGTCGATACTCTGCGTACTGGGTACCCTACGATACCGTAAGAAAAACTACGGAGTTCCACCTGTCCGAGTTGAAGACCTCCAAAGTCTCCACGTGTTCTGCAGCACTGGACCCGCCTCCCTCATTAGGGTAGCTCCAGCGATGCCACATGTAAGGCAAAGCCGGACCTAACTCCTTGTATAGAAAAGCTCTGGTCGTGCCACGTGTACAGTGACCCCGGACCTAATCCCCAGTAGAGGAAAGCTCCGGTGCTGCCATGTGTATAACGGCTCCAGACTTGCCTCCCCACAGAGGGAAGCTCCGGAGCTGCCATGTGTCAAGCCTCTGGACCTAAGCCAGCAACGAGAAGATAGACGGATCTCCAACGGCGCGAACATTCAAGGGACAGTTAAAGCTACTGCTACAAGACCTGATTACGTGTCATTAATACCATGTTAATGACACACAATCAGATGACCTTTAGTACCAGTAACGCTGCTATTAAGGCGTGTTATCACTATTAAATGTGCTTAATACATACAGGTCGTGTATTAGGTAATTAAACACCATCAGGGCCACATATCAGGCCAGGCTGACAATGTAACGGCCAGTCCTTGGACTATAAAAGGGTTGTGCCGCACAGTACAAAGGACAGGTCCAATCAAGCTCCCACACGCACATACTCATACATACAACAACCACCCGTGGAGTAGAGTATTACGCTGAGGCGGCCCGAACCACGTAAAATCTCTCGTGTCACTGTCTTGTTCATAATCTCATGCGCGCCCCAACCAATCACAAACCTCCACGGACTACGATCTAGTAGTACCGGGAGAAGTGTCGATCGCACACTTCAACACAGACCATCTTAGATTTTCCTTACCTCAATTCCTAGGAAGTAGTGAAGATCACCTAGATCTTTTAATGCAAAGCTTTTCTTTAATTCTTGAAGTAACTCAATAACAATCTTCTGAGATGAGCTTCCCACTATAATATCATCGACATAAACCAACATAAACATTGTTTCCCCTGCCTTTTGTAGATAAACAGTGAATGATCTGATTTTGATGCAACAAATCCTAGTTCTCGCAATCTTGTGCTCAACCTCGAGTACCAATCCCTAGGTGCCCGTTTTAATCCATATATAGCCTTTTTAAGTCGACAAATATGAGAAGGATACTTTTTATCTGCATACCCAGGTGGTTGCTTCATATATACCTCCTCTTCTAGAATTCCATGAAGGAACACATTCTGAACATCCAGCTGCCTTAGACACCAATTATTTGATACTGCAATTGACAAGACCAATGGAATAGTAGCAACCTTAACTACTGGACTGAATGTATCCTCGTACCGTATCCCTATTTGAATCCTTTGGCTACAAGTCTGGCCTTGTACCTATCTATTGACCTGTATGCTTTCTTTTTAACTTTGAACACCCACTTGCAATCTATTAGATTATTTCCATAGCTTGCTGGTACTAATTGCCAGGTTTGATTTATCTCAAGAGCTTGAATCTCCAAATCCATTGCATTTTTCCACTCTTTATTTTTTAGAGCCTCCTGTAAATGTTATAGCTCTCCTGAGGACGTAAAATAAGAATATCGGATGGTCCCATCAGTGTACACCTTTGGTCTGGAAATTCCTGATTGTTGCCTTGTATGCATTCTTCTAGCAGGTTGAACAACAAGGTCAACAGCCACATTTGATCCACCACTGTTTTCATCCAACTGAGAAAACGACACATGATCAACCTCGTGACTTGTGCCCCCCTCATCATCGCGAGTAGCGGTCGTTGAGTTAATTTCCCCCTCAGAACAGAACCTGTCGGCTGGAACATTTATTTGATCATCATTGTCCGGCATGGATGTCCGAGCCAGACTGCTGGTCTGACGCCCAGGGCTACCTGCACCAGGTATCATCCTCGGATCAAGCACCGGATCACCAGAGAAATCTGTGCGGTTGCTATCTTGTCTCATCTGCAAATTTTCATGGAAGTCCTCAGCTTATTCATTATTTACAGAAGATTCATCCAATCGTGGCAACACCACTTCTTCTATTCTTCCTATTTCCTGCAATTCTTACACCTCAGGTTTAGGATTAGTACTATCAATCATGTTAGTATTACCAGGTCTATTCCCCAAGCTATCAATACCAGAGAGAAGGCTCAGTGGTAGAAGTAGTATTTCTCTTCCAAGGCGAGTACCAACATTTTTATGCATATCGGAAAAAGGAAAACTTTGTTCATCAAATACTACATCTCGAGAGATGTATACTCTCCCCGTTTTTGGTTCAAGGCATTTATATCCTTTGTGCAAAGGACTATAACCAAGGAAGACACATCTTGTAGACCTAAAAGCGAGCTTCCTTGCATTGTAAGCTCTTAGATTTGGCTAGACAGCACATCCAAAGATTCTAAGGTTGGAGTAGGTAGGCTTGCAATCAAATAACACTTCTGTGGGAGTTTTTAGCTTGATGATTCTGGATGGGAGTATGTCAATGAGATAAACAGCTATTACAAAAGCCTCATCCCAGAATTTCAAGGACATAGATGCATTTGCAAGGAGAGCAAGACCTACTTCTATTATGTGGTGATGTTTCCTCTCAATAGAACCATTTTGTTGGTGTGCATGAGCATAAGAGACATGATGGACAATCTCTATCTTTTGAAAGAAGGAATTTAGCTTTTCATACTCCCCACCCCAGTCGTTTGCATAGTCAAGATCTTACGGTTGAATTGTCTTTCTACTAGATTCTGAAAATTATGGAATATTTGTAACACACCAGATTTTTTCTTAAGTAGATATATCCACCTACTAAAGTCATCAATGAAACTAACATAATATTTGTTTCCATTGATGTATTTGGGTGCTGCCCCACAAACATCCGAGTGTATGACCTCAAGTGGATGATTTGATGTGCTATCTAATTTTTGATACGGGAGTTGATGGCTTTTTGCCTTTTGACATGCATCACAAATCAATTTATTAGAATCACTTGAGAAAGACAAATTATTATTTTTCAACACATGATCAACTATGACAGGAGATGGATGCCCTAGATGACTATGTCATGATTCTATTGGTGGCCTGACTGTAGCTAGAATACTCTTGTGATTGGGCTTGGTTGTATGCTTGATAGGATAGAGACCTCCTTCGCATTTGCCTTCAAGAATTATATTATTCATGGCTCG
>JAYESD010000138.1:0-132868 GCA_036927565.1 Tuctoria greenei
ACCATATAAGTAAAAGGAAATGATTAGTGTTTGGTCCATTCAGCACATGGATATAAGACTGTCTGGATGGTGATTAGGCTTAATTTATACCCACAAGTAACAACACTAATTACTTTTTAAAATGTAAATTGATAAATATCAAATTTCTTCCAAAAAGGAAACATTGCAGGGCCCATAGATTTCAGTTCATATGTGGCAAATGATACTTTTTTGCTACTAATTTATTTACTGTGGGTACCCAGTAATGTCGAACTATTATGCGAAATGGTGCTTGCCTAAAGCTTTTGTGTCTGAAAATTCAATATGCCAAAGATACAACAACTATTCATAATCAAATGCTGTATTCATGAAACCAAAAGAAAACTTCAACCAAAAACTGAATGATAATTGTGTAACAGAATGTTAAGTACCTCCTCCACATTGATGGATTCTATGGCAGAGTCAAACTCCGTCCACAATCCTTTCTGAAACTTGTCATGATCAGATTTATCCTCTTCATCCTCACTTCCAAACGAGAACGTCAGAGGCATGGTAACGGCATTTTGTCGATCTGCAGTAATGGAAGCCTTTGTATAGTTCTTCCATTCAGCAAACATTGCGTCGAGCAGTTCATCATAAGCAGCCTTTGCTCTAGATGCTTGCTGCTTTCTCATCTTAGCAAGATTTGCATGTTGTTTGAAAGAAAGGTCATCCTGTGCATTGTTCATTGGATGCTCTCCATTCAGACCACTGTGCTTGAGACCATTATGAGCTTTGCTACCTTCCTCGGCAGCCTCCACATTTTTTCTCGAATCATTCACAGCAGCCTGCACATTCTGTTTCGAATCAGTCGTGGCAGACTGCCCATTGGACGACCCTTTCTTCAGCCTCCGGTATTTCCTGACCACCTCATGCTCATCAGGATTAGTGCTTGCCTTCCTTTTCCGTCTCCTATTCTTTATGCTGTTGCTGCTCTTCTGACGGGTCTCATTACTGTAGTATTCGCATGATGAATGCAGCCCTTGTACCGTCGGCTCCAGCGGCAGTATCTCCTCTTCAGACTTAGGTGTCGAATCTATATCAGTTTTGATAGGTTTACAGAAAAAACCTTGTTTCATCAGATTGATGTCCGAGCACTTTAGCTTTGATTGCACCTCCCTTGCTCCATGAAATTTCTCGTCATCTTCTCCTGATTCTCCTGATTCCTCCTCAACATCTCTGTCATCCTCTCCTGATTCCTTCTCATCATCTCCTTCGTAATTGCTTTGTCTACCTTCTTCAGAGTCGAATTCCTCTTCCTCAAGTTCATTGTTCCACTCCATCTCCTCCTGCTCCTCAACATCATCATCAGCGGCGGTGGCTTGATCTTTTCGACCGTGGCTATCGCCATTGTCACTCTCTCCATTCTCACCCACCAGATACTCTTCCTGCTCACCCTCATGTGCTCCTCCACTGTCACCTTCGCTGGCCTCACCACATACATCCATCGCCACCTCTTTTACCGTATCCCCCCTTTCCCTCTCCTGCTGCTCTTTGTCTGCCTCTGCATCACTGTTGAACTCATCAAACACCACCTGCTGCTGCTCTTTGTCTGTCTCTGCATTGCTGTTGAAGTAATCGAATGCCACACGCTGCTGCTCTTCTTCCCCACCTTCATCCATCACCCAAGCAGAGTATGAAGCATCCTTCACTCGCCCATGCTGCTCTTCCGCAAGCCCATCGACTTCAGTGTCATCCGACACCTGGCGAGCAGAGTGGGAAGCTTGGTGCATTCGGTCCCGCTGATGCATGCATGACCGGATCCTCGACCTGATCGTTGCACCGACAAGGTTGATCCGAGGCGAACTGCTACATCTCTTGCTGCTTTTCATGCCCTGCCCCTCCTTGCCCAGAGCACCGCAGGACTGCTCGCTGGACACGAGAGCCTCCTTGGCCAAGGGCGAGTTGTCCACCTCACTTCTCCTACCCGAGCCTCTATTTTTCTCATTATTCTTCTCCCTCGAGCTCCTGGCCTCCTCTTTCATCTCCGCCTTGCGGCACCCTATCTTCCCCTTCCTCTTCGCGGTGGAGATTCCCAGCACAGGATCGCCCACCACAGAGCTTGTTTCCTCAGCTGAACGCGTACGGGAACCGCTGATCGGCTCCTCCTTGACACGCCTCTTCTTATGGCCACTTCCCTTGGTCAGAAGTACCTTACGGGATGGAGATTCGGCACGAAATCCAGCAAATTCTTCTTCACTGCCATCGGAGGAGGAAGAGATAATGATGACCTCGGGCTGAGGCTGACCGGGGGAGCGGGCCGTGGCGAGAAGAGGCAGCGAGACAAGGTTCTCTGGCCGCAGAGGAGTCGCCGCCAACATGCACCCCGAGCCAACCCTAATCTCTGTGTTGATACCCACATCTTCGACGGACCCCGACTTGATGGGCTTCGGGCCATCGCTGCCGCCAGCGATCGCAGCGCCTTTCCCCCGCACGACGCCACCGCTCTCGTTGTCTTCGTTGTTGTAGACTTCTATGCGAGTCTTGGTCTTGCCGAGGGAGCGCCCGGTGGAGGGCCGCTCGGGCATTGCCGGCGGCTGGGGGGGAGTGGCGAGAGGCCGATGGCGACCATAGGGTTTGCTGTGCGCTAGGAAACGATGGCTGGAATAGGAAAAGATTCTCGTGCTCTGGCAGTGTTATTAAAAATGGAACTCTTATTAAGAGTAGACTAAAAAATGTTTCATTTCGAAGCTCAATTAATTATTTAACCAATATTGTGCAAGATTCATTTTAGGAGGTGATAAATGACTAGTACCTTCTTTCACATCTAGGTTCTAGTCTTATAGTCTTGTAATTTTTTTGTTAGATGCTGATTTGTTAGCATGCACAACATTTATCGTATATGTACCGATTCTGGATCGGCATGTATGAGCACATAACCATGCGGCCACGCATATCCAACAGTTCTTTTTCAAATGTTCTATAAGAAATCCAATGTTTTATATTCATGTAAAAAGTTACAGCTTAAACAAAAAATATAAAATGAGAAGGTCACGTCTACAATCACCCTTCCTCTCCACATCACACCAATTTACTAGGAGTAAGAAACCGCAAAGATCGCACGCTCCGTGCTGATGTGCTGCCGGTGAAATTGGGAATTAACCAGGGAAAATCAATTTCTAAAGCACCCTAGATTCAAGATTTAGAAATAAATCCAGTTTAGAGTTAACCATGTTCTCCCTTGTTAGCTTCTCGGTGAGAGGAGCTCAAGAGCACCGGTGTTGCACTTGAGGACGTCACCATTGCATCGGCGAGAGAGAGAAGAAGCAATCTAGATACAGTATAAAGGACTGGCCCTGGTTACCATGTTGGAATTCATATGATATTGGCAAGCGTTGAACCCTTTTGTCTTGGGCCGTAAGTTTATTTATACTGGTAGAGTTTGATTAAAAAGAGAAGGTTATTGTAGTTTTCAAAACAGAAAGGAAACATAAGATTACATCAAATATTAACTAATTCTGTTGACTGATTCTATCCTTATCTCTTTCTATATCTCTAACATTTCGAACCCAAGAAGAGCGACCCGGTCTTCGGCTGCGCTCGTAGCAACGTGTCGGCGTACACGGAGGCTTCATCAAAGATCCCGCAACCTCCACCGCTGCCGCCTCCACCCAAGAAGACATTTCCAACCACGATCGGCAGCGCCGGATGCAAGAGAACGACGATGACAGTCCCGCCCAGCTGCGCCGAAGACAAGAAGATGGAGGACACGAAACGCAAGCTCCACAAGTGGTACCAGGAGGCCGAGGGTGCGAAGCCACATCCCACGATACGGGTGATCGAGGCGCTACTGCTGCCGCCGCCACCAAAGAGGAAGATCCAGATGAAAGGGAGGACGGCTGTGATGTTGGCGTGGGGGCATGCGTCCTGCGCAGGTGAAAGGCGCTTGTTGGCCTCGTCGATTCCAAGGAGGTTTTAGTCCAGGGGTCTTGGTCTGTATGCTTTTCGATGAGCCTCACTAAACTGGCTGACTTCGTGTATAGTTTGTTCATCATCTCTTGCAAAATATGGGCTTGATCTGAATGTCCGGGCAGAGAAATAAATCTTTTTTCAGTCTTGTTCATGATACGGCGTGGTGAGTTATTGTTGCCGGATGACTGCCCTCTTTCTAGTGAAGTGACCCAGCACGGTTGGGTAGTGATCTAACGCCAAAGGCTTTGTATTCTTGCTCCAGCTGGTCACACCATCAGATGCCCCTGGAGCACAGCGAAGCATTGAGATATCCGGCCGCGAACACATCTCAGCTCAACCCTGTTTGCCGTGTTGTCAATGGTCGTGCTCGTGCATCCCAGGCGCTGCCAAGCCGCACAGCTGCTAGGCTTCCACGTCCATGACCATCCCAGCTCAAGAATACATTTCCAAATATTCATTCATATGCTAAAAGTTCTGCATATGGGCTAAAAATTTAACCTGCATAGTGAGTAGCTGCTGGGTATTAAAATTTCGAGGAATAGGCAGAAGTATACAGCAAATCCATCCGAATACATATTAAAGAAATCAAACAAACAAATTTAATTATGTCATCCAAGTCTTGCAGTACAAATACAAAAAGTTTAAATACCAAATACAGTGGTTCACAAAGACGGGGAATAGTCAGAATGGTACAATACAACCGAACCGATATAGCAATATCCACTTTACAACTTAAGGAACAGATCATCTAATCCTGTTGTGCACATGATACACTTTTTTTTTAAAAAAAACTGAGTGCCGACGATACACTTCGAGGTCATCTCAAGACTTGGAAGCACAAACAACCAATCAAATTACCTGGCAGCAACAGTATCTTGACAGTTTGTCATCTGGAGCTGGGTGCTGTGTCATGCTTGTTTCATATTATTGCATTCTCATTGTCCTGCTCCGTCTCCAGTACATCCCTAGGGAAATAAAACAACATTAGAACTGACCCCAGTACTCAGTTAGGGTAGGCTGATAGAAATTAAGGTTAGGCCTAATTGGTCATTACACTCGGCTTAAGGTTAACAGAGGCATGATCAAGCATGTCTAATCTAATTAGATAGTGTGATCAAGAACAAAAGAGGGAGCGGCGCACCTGAGATCCAGACGCGGCGTGCCCTCACGCGCGTTTCGCCTGGACCGGCGCCACCACTGGAACCGCCAATGCCCCATGCTTCGAGCGGATAAGCCAGAGCACCACGAACGCCTGTGCCGGCATACGAGCACTTCCACGGTTTGCGTCCCCACCATGCGGGACGTGGCATCATGAGCATGGAAATTAACCTGCACACGGTCCCATTCCCAATGACTATTTCAAGTCAGGGCGCGTCGCGCTAGATTCCGAGTAGACACGCCCAGACCTGGGCGAGACCACAATCCGAACCAAGTTCTATCACCACGCCGATCCATACATGGTGCGCTCTCACGCGCATTCCGCCTGGACCGGCGCCACCATTGGCACCACCAACGCCCCATGCTTCTAGCGGATAAGCCAGAGCACCACGACAGCAGCCTCCTCATGGCATGTGATGCCTGTAGCAGCCTAAGTGAGGTTCGGTCCGACCCATCGGGACCCCCATCCCTGGTCAGACCGCGCTGCCTACGAGCAAAAGAACGAGTGCCGTCACAAACAGTACACCAGCAACTACCGCCTTCAACCGAGGAATGACGCCCCACCCGGATGAGAGTCACCGACAGGATCGTGTCGTCCACCCACTTGTCTCCACCAACCCAGGCGAGAGAAGCAATTTTCGATCTTTGCATGGCCCTCGGTATTGGGAAGATTGCTCGGGAGGGGGTTATGCGACTTTCCTCCAAGCTGCTGTGATGTCATCAGGGAACCGGCCCATCCATCGTCAGAAGGGCGATAACCTCACCCACAAGTCGGTGCCTTGGAGAACAAGAAGAAGCCAAGACCAAAGCTTTCGCTCTCTTGACAGACTAGATACATAGAACAAACACTATAAAACCGACCCCACTATGAGGAATGTTGGATAGATAAGACCGCCTCGCCCCCCCTCCCCATAAAAGGACACCTAAGTCCTTACGCAAGGGGGCAAATTCACTCTGTATTTGCGGTTACTTTACGCATTTCCTTACACACTTTTCCTTTGGTGCTCTTGCACCCTTTTCCTTTGGTGCACTTGTGTTCACAGCTTATTTATCATACGCCCGTGTGCTTTTACGCTTACACATCACTTTTATAGAAGTTCTTACTTTCTTAGAGTTCATATACTGAGTAGGCCGAAGGCTTGCTAAGTTTTATTTAGCGAAAATCAACAAAATGGAAGAAGGGAGGCACGCAGCCTGGTGCTAAAATTGGCCCAAAGCCAGCTAAAGTAAATCCGGCAAATTCTCAAAAAAAATGGAAATGGCAGCCCGAGAGCTCGGCCTCACAACTAATTAGGCCCGCTGGCCCATTAAATAATACAGAAAAATTCAGACAAAATGGGAAAGGGCAGCCCATTGGCCCATTAAGACCTCCTGCATGCGCTCTCGGCCTGGTTTGCGAGCGCTGCCTAATGCCATCCTTCCTATGACGATCCAACGACCAGAAACAAAAATGCGGCGTGACCTTAGTTTATCTGAGCCGTTGATCGTGTGGAGGTTGTGAGCCGAGGTATTTAAGTCAAAAATGGTGAAACCATAGCCCATTCTGAGTTTCCCCGTCCCTTTCTCTTCACTAACTGACGCAAGAGAGCGAGCGAGGCTCAGTCCACCGCGGTGGGAGGGCTTCGGTGCAGTTGCAGCCGCCACACCGGTGCGCAAGCCTGGCGTTAGGCGGCTCATCGTCAGTGGGTGGCTCCGGTGAATGGAAGCACCTCGGAGAAGGGATCCCTGCTGCACTAGGGTTTCGACCGAGAACCTAGGGTTCCGGTGAACCTATTGTGGTGAGGCTGAGGTCCCGGTGGGCGCCACCATCGGCCCTCTCACCGGCGCGCTCGTTCATCATTGGGTGAGCGCGCTGCCGTCGATCGGCTCGACGCTGTGCCTAGCACCATAAAAGCCCAGATCCGGCAACCTCCATGAGTGAAGTTACAGTCCGGAAGCGCAGTTCATCCCTCAATGAGCTCGAAGCTTCATCCGAGAAGACTGACGCCCTGAGGTGGCAGATTCAGCGGCTTGTGAGCCACCCTTCCCGAAAGCCTCGGTGGTGAGGTTTCCGGTGATTTCGCCGGTGTCCTCAAAGTCGACCCAAGAAGGCAGTCCCGCAAAATTATGGTAACTAATTTAAGTCAGATCTGCCCTAATCCCTTTCTTAACCTTATTCTTGAATTGAATCAAGTCTGAGTTTGCTTTGGGTCTGATCCAATTCGATTCCAAAATCGGATTGAATCCTGATCTCTTTTCCTGATCCGTTTCAAATTCATGCTTCTGAGTTGATTTTTAGTATTGAATTCAAAACCCTAATCACCTCCTTCTAATTTCATTTGGGCTTTACTTAATCAAAAACTTAAGAAAACTGATATTAAACTTAGGTGGCCGAAACCTAAAACCAGTTAGGTGGCCTGGTTACCATTGATAGAAATTAGGGTTAGGCCTGATTGGTCATTAGGCTCGACTTAGGGTTAACAGAGGCATGATCTGTTGTACTTAATATCGTTTCGTCTGCACATTTGCATGGTCATGCATATTTCAGTTTTGTTGGATCGAGTTTGGAGGGAACGCGTACGTTCAAGCAGTGAACCAGGTCCACACTCTTTCCTTCGTTTGTGGCGGTGATCGGGTAAACACATGAAGCAGAGCAGGTGGAGCTGTCGGGACCTTCCCCGACCTTGTTCCTCTTGTTGCCGATGTGTGGCACTTAGGGATTGGGAACCGATGCTTCTAATCTTGGCTTAACCCCTAATCCATCGGTGCCCTCTGTTTATGTAGGGAGGATCCGACCAAGGGGGCCTCCCAACCGTAACGGCTAGGTGTGTCCCGATCAGACACGGGGGTGCTTAATGAAGTTAAGTCGGTTACCTTAATAACCGACTCCTAATCTGAGACTAATTAAACTAACCCGTATTCAATTCTAACATAGGCATACCGGTAAACTAATAGTTTACTCCCTTCCACACTAAGAATAACAGATGGCATGATTATACAGAGAGTACAAGTACTCATCTGCAGCGCACACTGATAAAGGATATCTTTTTCCACAAACAACAAACCTCAGTTAAATAAATGAACGTAGCAGGAATGCAATCCAGTAGGCATATAGATGAAATTGCTTAGGTATATTGGATAATCGTATCTGTAATATGGATCTCTGTTTCATCTGATATGGAATGAAGGTGGCTTTACCAATTCAAAAAAAAAGCAGGAACACAAAAACAAAATCACAAATTAACATTACAAATATTAAAGTATTAGAACATTTCCACTAACCTGGTTGATCCGTCGGTTTGATTGTCAATGCGAATCTGCACGAACAAATCTTTAAGGTCTTCTCGTGCTGCCATCGCTTCCAGAACCCTGTCATTGGATGTTGATTCTGGTGATATGTTGCCTCCTTCAGGTTGCTCTTCATTTGAAAACAGCCTTTTAGACATGTGCTCCTTCTTTGCTTGTGTGCTGTATTTCTCCATCTCCTTCGTTCCGGCCGCAATCAGATTGTATGTATATACAATTTTCTTCTGTCCAAATCTGTAAGCTCGGCCAATAGCTTGCCTTCCCACAGAAGGGTTCCATACAACATCAAGAAGAATCACCCGTGATGCCCCAACAAGTGTTATACCCTCACAACATGCCTTTGTTGATGCAAGCATAACTTTTGCATCGCTCTTCATGTTGTTGAAGGTTGTCATCATGGCTTCACGCTGTTTAACCTGGACATTGCCACTCATATGTAGGATCTCTTTATCTTCAGTCCAGTTGAATCTTCTTTTTATCTGGTCCATGATCAAGGACAGAGGTTCAAGATATTGGCTGAATACCAGCACTCGCTCATTTAATGCTTGACATTGATGGATGGCCTCCACAACGAACCTCGTCTTGACTCCTTCACACGGGTTCGACCGAAGGCTCTCCAACAAAGTATGGTCCATCATACATGCCTCTTTCTCAGACAGTTTTGTGCAGGTGATGAGGGACGGGTGCACCAAAGCAAGGGAGATCTTGTATTCTGCATCAAGCGCTCCCATTGCTGCTGTCTTCTCAATGCTTGTGATGACTTCCTTTTGACGAGGAAGGGGGTTTAGGATCACAACGGTTTCTTTCAGACCAGGGAGAGACTTTTCAAGGAAGTTACCCTTATGGTAGTGCACAATAGGTTCCAATTTTGCTCGGATATAATCTATGTGCTCCTCTGTGATGTTATTCAATCTCAAACAAGTCCAATCTTTGCCTCCATCCTTCTCCAGACGCATTGCATCCTTTGGCCTAACCAGGTACAGTGTATTATATAGCTCCTCAAAGTTGTTTTGGAATAGAGTCCCTGAAAGAATTATCCGCTTCTCTGTGCGGACCCGTGAGAGAACCTTCCAAATAAGACTTGTCCTGTTCCTTGGAGTGTGCCCTTCATCAAGGACAAGCAGGTCCGGTCTCTCGAGTAGTAACTTCCTCACATTATCTCCATCCATGCCGTCATCATTTGCTAGCTTTCTGAAAAGTGTGTAGCTCACACCGATTACACTGGTACCATTCACCCAGGACGCTAACTTCACCAATCGCCTGTAATTTTGATCCATTTTATTTGTCAATAACCTTCGAGCAAAACTTCCATCTTTTTCAATCTTTTCTTGGAGGGTCTTGTCATCAATGCAGTTGATCTCAGTTGAATTCAGTACATGAAAAGGCAGTTTCACCTTCCATTTTTTAAACTCCTGCTCCCATGTCACCAGCATCGCCCTTGGAGCAATGATCACTGGGCAACACTGTGGGAAAACCTCTAGGTATGATTGAACAAAAGTGATTGCTAGTCGAGTCTTGCCTGTCCCTGGGGCATGAGAAATCACACAACCACCTCCAATATCGGTGTTCGCTGCACACCTCAGCTCTTCAATTTCAGTACTCCCTGCCAATTTCCTCCACATGAATTCAAATGCATCCTGCTGGTGCAGGAACATACCTTCCTTGACTCCAGGAATGAGATTCCAAACAGAACCAGCTTTGCGACCACCAATACGGGAAGTTCCTCCAGATCCATTTGATATGAGCAAATCATTTCCCTCGAAAAGTGTGACCATTTCTTTAAACAAATCCAACCTAGGACTTGTGGAATCTCTTTCTGTAGCAAATGTACCCTATTCCATGAGAAAAAGAAAACACTTAAGCCATAATAATAGAATTGACAAGACCTTGTTTAGTATGGGGCTGTTTGGATGTCGCCTAAGCATGCCACACCGCAGATGTGGCCTTGTCTAAGCTGCGACGCTCATTTTCAGCGCCATATCTGCAGCAGAAATTGGCGTGAAAATTGTACTATGAGGGCTGTGGTAGAGGTGTGGTGCGACTAAGCTGCAGCGAGATCCAAACACGGACGGGCGTGCCTATGGTGCGGCGTTGACCGTCCGTGGGGTGTTGCGGTCGAAAACCAAACATGCCCTATATTTAGGTTACTGAAAAGATGTTACTTTCAGGAACAATTACTTACCATAGAGGGTAGTACATATCTGATTTCAAGATCAACAACATTACAATGCTTGCACCAAACTCCTATTTGCTCATCAATAATGAATTTATGCCTCCCATTTCCGCTAGAAGTGGCTTCCTCTGGTGGAACCTTTTGCCCACCGCAAGTATCATCCTGAAAGCAACAGGAGCATTGGCTTAGTATTTGTAGAAGTGTTGTTGGCAAAGAACGGAAACTTCATAGGTAAGTGTCCAAATTCATCTGAATATGCAGGCCAAAAATAAAGTTTTTTTTAATTAGGCATCAATCACTCTAGGACATGTATTGCTTTGTCACTATCTCCACCATATAAGTAAAAGGAAATGATTAGTGTTTGGTCCATTCAGCACACGGATATAAGACTGTCAGGATGGTAATTAGGCTTAATTCATACTCACAAGTAACAACACAAACTTTTTTTAAAAAAATTTAAAGCGATAAATCTCATATTTCTTCCAAAAAGGAAACATTGCAGGGCTGTTAGATTTCAGTTCATCTGTGGCAAATGATACCTTTTTTGCTACTACTTTATTTACTGTGTGGGTAGCCGGTAATGTTGAAATATTATGCGAAATGGTGCTTGCCTAAAGCTTTTGCGTCTGAAAATTCGATATGCCAAAGATACAACAACCATTCAGAACCAAATGTTGTATTCATGAAACAAAAGAAAAACCTTCAACAAAAAACTGAATGATAACCGTGTTACAGAAGGTTAAGTACCTCCTCCACATTGGTGGATTCTAGGGCAGCATCATACTCCCCCCACAATCCTTTCTGAAACTTGTCATGATCAGATTTAACCTCTTCATCCTCACTTCCAAAAGAGAATGTCAGAGGCATGGTACCGGCATTTTGTTGATCTGCAGGAATGGAAGCCTTTGTATAGTTCTCCCATTCGGCAAACGTTGCGTCGAACAGTTCATCATAAGCGCCTTTTGCTCTAGATCCTTGATGCTTTCTTATCTTAGCAAGATTTGCATGTTGTTTGAAAGAAAGGTCATTCTGTGCATTGTTCATTGGACGCTCTCCATTCGAACCATTTTGCTTGAGACCATTATGAGTTTTGCCACCTTCCTCGGCAACCTGCACATTTTTATTCAAACCATTATTGGCAGCCTGCACATTCTGTTTCAAATCAGTCATGGCAGCCTGCCCATTGGATGACCCTTTCTTCAGCCTCTGGTATTTCCTGACCACCTCATGTTCATCAGGTTTAGTGCTTGCCTTCCTTTTCCGTCTCCTATTCTTTTTTCTGCTGCTGCTCTTCCAGTGGGTCTCATTACTGTAGTGTTCGATTGATGAATGCAGCCCCTGCGCTGTCGGCTCCGGTGGCAGTATCTCCTCTTCAGACTCAGATGTTGAATCTATATCAATTTTGATAGGTTTACTGAAAAAACCTCGTTTGAGCAGTTTCATGTTGGAGCACTTTAGCTTTGATCGTGTCCGCCTTGCAATACCCTCGCCTGCGGTGTTGTCTGGTTTCTTAGGAAAGTAAATACCCTCAAATATCATCTTTCTGAAGGTGTCAGGGCTATCGCCTTCAGATCGGGCACTTCCAGCAGCCATGGCATTGCTCGGTGCGCCAGAATGCACCGTCCCTGCAACATGAAATTCCTCTTCATGCTCTCCTGATTCCTTCTCACCATCTCTGTTGTCCTCTCCAGATTCCTCCTCACCATCTCCTTCGTAATTGCTAAGTCCACCTTCTTCAGAGCCTAATTCCTCTTCCTCAAGTTCATTGTTCCACTCCATCTCCTCCTGCTCCTCAACATCATCATCATCAGCGGCAGCGGCTTGGTCTTCTTGACTGTGGCTATCACCATTTTCACTCCCTCCGTTCTCACCCACCAGATAGTCTTCCTGCTCTCCCTTATGTGCTCCTCCATTGTCACATTCGCTGCCCTCACCATCTACCTCCATCGCCACCTCTTCTACCGTATCCCCCCTTTCCCTCTCCTGCTGCTCTTCGTCTGCCTCTGCATCGCTGTTGAACTCATCGAACACCACCTGCTGCTGCTCTTCGTATGCCTCTGCATCGCTGTTGAAGTCATCGAACACCACACGCTGTTGCTCTTCTTCCCCACCTTCCTCCATCACACAAGCATAGTACAAAGCATCCTTCATTCGCCCATGCCGCTCTTCCGGAACCCCATCGTCTTTGGTGTCATCCGACACCTGGCGAGCAGAGTGGGAATCCTGGTGCATTCGGCCCCGCGGACACACACGTGACCGGAACCTCGACCCGATCATCGCACCGATAAGGTTGATCGGCGGCGAACCGCTACATCTCTCGCCGCTTTTCATGCCCCGCCCCTCCTTGCCCGGAGCACCCCAGGACTGCTCGCTGGACACGAGAGTCTTCTTGGCCAAGGGCGATGGGTCCACCTCACTTCCCCTGCAGCCTGCACCTCTATTTTTCTCATTGTTCTTCTCCCTCGAGCTTCTGGCCTCCTCTTTCATCTCCACTTTGTGGAACCCTGTCTTCCTCTTCGCAGTGGAGCTTCCCGCTGCAGGATCCCCCACCATGGAGCTTGTTCCCTCAGCTGAACCCGTATGCGAGAGTCACCCCTCAACACCAGGATCGTACTCGGTTGGTGTCACACGCTGTGACACCTGCAATGCACATCAACAAGGACAGATCAAAATATAGTAAAATGAAGCAAATTTAGATGAGTAAATCAGAATGCGATTGAACATAATTTTATAAACATACGAGAAAATGTGGTCTGAATTTTTACACTACTCAAAAATATAACTACAGTGGTAACAACGTATCGAGCCCACCGATTCGATGTTCTAGCAGCACCCAACACTCTGCAGTGAGCAAGGACCGTAGGAACCATCCATCCCACGAGGGATAACGCTTCCATTGGATCCCTTTATGCACATACCCAAAATGATAACCTGCTTACCTGGAAAAATATGAATCAACAAACCGTGAGCAACTAATACTCAACAAGACTTGCCCATCAAATGACTCACTAGACAATATGCAAAGGTTATAATAGAAGTTGGGTCGTTGCATAAAACATACCCTAATATGTTTTTCCTTATGCTAAGATTTCAGCATCACCTTTTTAGTTGTAGCGAAAAGTAAATTTAGTTCCTACAGCTAGCTCAAACAAGTTGCAAGCAAGAGTTAATAATCATAAAGTTGACCACATTATTTATAAATTTCAGTTATTACAACAATGTGATGCATGAACAAGCGGTACTCATTGACCGCGAGTGACGGCAATTTGAATCGAGTTACTCTTGCATGAAACCTATATGCACGACACATACGCCTGCTTGGAAGAGGCATAAGGCACACTTCCCTCCACATCGTATGTGGCAACCTTTCACAAGGCAACCAAATGCCGAACCAGTTCCACCGTCCCGGGCAGAGGGGATCCTAGCTACTGCCACACTGTCTTCCTAAACATCACCATAAAGATGGTCGTATAAGTTCCGACACCATGGTTACCATGATACATTGGTTTACTAGCGCCCATATCACTAGCATGCACATGGTACATTCGATACTTGTCCAATTGGGCCAACAACGAACGGTCCTGAATCGACACGGACGGGGCTACGAGAGTCCACCTTCCAACACCAGCCTCAACCTACCGGTCCAGAACCGATGTAGTCACGCAAGCGCTAGCCTTGCTGTGCTGGCCCATGACATAGCCTTGTGCATTCCACCCTACCATAAGCAGACCCCCATCCAGTCACCAAATTAATCTCAAGTGATCAAAGTGAAAATTCATTATGTCAATTTTACACCAAAAACTTACATCGCGTGAGTAGATTCAAACTACTCGACTTCTACCGTTTTTAACTTAATTAAGCATAGCATACTACTTGGGTTGTTGAACTAATCTACCCAATAGCCCAAAAGGGACAATTTGGCCATGCAAGTGGAGTTTTATTACAACACCTAGACGTAATGCACAAACTTATACTTGACCGACATAGACATATTCCAAAACAAAACATGTAAAATGGTATATGCACTGGGACTTGCCTTGTTCTAGGTTAGTGTCAAGTTAGATTCCAGCTCCTTCTCCTCCTTATACGTTGTCGCCTCGATCACCTTGGTTCCTATCGTCATGCCATGAGTGTGCAAAAAGGGATAAGTACATTTACTCATGTATGCATGCATAATGATGACATCAAGGAGTGCAATGACTCAATGAGAAGTAATTTAATGGAAATTAGAGAGTACAAAGGAATGAATAATCATGAACCATCTTCTTGGATGTTATGCTCATAATAGGAATAGTGGGGTCTCAAATATAGGAATGTGATCATGTGTGTCACAAAATAATGCAGCAGGTTTAATGTAGTTGATGGGTAATTAGTGACACGTTGAACCTAGGGTGCAACATTCAGAATTCAGAGGAAACCGGTATATTATACATTAATATAGTTACAACTTTAGTATCTGCATTCCATAATGCAAAATCTGAAAGTAATACAGCTATGAGTGTTTAATGAAGCTGAAATTCTTATAGAGGCAACTAGGGATACGAGGAGAATGCCGGAAAAGTTTGGGCTCAGTCCAAGGAACCTAGTGGCCACAATTGAGGTAATGGTGTTTAGGAGAAATTAAATCACCGAGAAAATAATAAAGGTTTTCATGACAGGACAAGGGCACACAGCTGTGTAGAGAAGGCTGTTATGGACTCAACAAAATTGGTGTCACAATGTTTTGAATTTCCTACAAGGTTCTATGGATTTTTAAATTTCAGCTATTTTCTGGTGTATCCCCTGGCCGAAAATCTGATGGGAAAAAGGGCTCAGCTGCTGACCAGAGGGCCCCATGGATCAGGTTCTTCTTCTTCTTCCTGCCAGGGCCGCCCCTTGCCTGAATACTTGCTGGTGCAGCTTGCCTAGGGTTTGCAGCGACCTCTCCCCGATTGAGCAAGCCTACCCAGGGATTTTGGGGATCAACGAATCGAATGGCGCCGTTGGTTTGTGCTATCAATCACTGGAATGGGCCTGCAGCAGTGACAGGTGGAACCCTAACCGGTACACCATCATGAAGGCCATGGGAGGTCTTTGGAGGCTTGAAAATTCACCCTAGAGCATCAGGAGAGGACGAAGGTCGCAGAAAAATCACTGGAATGGGACAATTTGACCTGGATGAGGCGAATTTGGCCGGCCATGAGAAGTTGGGCCATTGACCAAAAAAATGAGGAAAAATTTTGTGCTCTCACTTGGGAAATGCAGAAGGGAGGAGATGAGTGGTGTGTGAGCAACATTGAAAGGGGGACGCACCTCTGCAGCAGCACGGACGAGCGGAACAGTGGCTGCTCCGGTGTGACGACGGTGGTGAGCTTGCGGCGTGGCTCAGATCTGCAGCAGTGGAGGGGAGGCACGGGGAAGCTCCTGGTGCTGGTCAGTGGACCAGGGGTGGCTCGGACAGAGCTAGGGTGAGCGTAGCCGGCGGGCAGGAGCGGAGTACGCGCACGGTAGGAGAACTCAGATCGCAGATCTACTGGTTCTGTCTGAGAGGAGAAGAGACTAGGTGTTGAACGAGCAAGGAACTGAACTGACAGAGCTGGGTGAGTGGAACCTCTATGGATCACGAGGTGGTCCAAGCTGGAAGCAGGATAGAGGCAGAGGCTGGTAAACGGGCCCAGTGGCATAGAACAAAAACAGCAGCAACTCATGGAACAGTCTAGTGTACCAGCAGACTTGAAATAAGAAAAACAAATAGCAAATGAGCTTAAAACCTCTGAAATTTTGAGGGTCATTTTCTATAAAAAAATCTAAAATATCAAACACAAAATTGAGTGAATTTAACAGGAGTTTTATGATTTTTCTTGTATAGACATGCATTGAGCCGAATTGCAATGTTCAAGCTCTAAATGATGCACCATTTAGCAGCTGCTGTATAGGAATATTATGTTTGAGTATGCAAGATGATGAAAATGAGAAATCGAGCATAAGAAAATGATGATACCAGCTTCAATTATACGGTCTCACATAATTAGTTTCAATGCTTTTATCTATACTTAGCTACAGATTCTTGCAATAACTTGTGATGAGCTGAAAAGGAGATGACTGTACACAATTTACATGATAGAAATATGATGCACCATGACATGCTTGATTATGATAAAATCGTGGTAATGCACATATGCAAACATGAAGTGCTCATATAATCAATTATGATTTGTTCTGTCTTGTTTTAACTAGATAACATTGCAAGGATTTTGGGGCTGCTGAAAATAGAGAGGTGGGGTGTCACATGCACGAGAGCCGGAACCACTGAACGGCTCCTCCTTAACACACCTCTTCCTATGGCCGCTTCCCTTGGTCAGAAGTACCTTACAGGGCGGCGATTCGGTACGAATCCGGCAAATTCTTCTTCACTGCCATTGCAGGAGGAAGAGATGATGATGACCTCGGGCTGAGGCTGATCGGGGGAGCGGGCCGTAGCGAGAAGAAGCGGGGAGACAAGGTTCTCTGACCGCAGAGGAGTCACCTCCAACGTGCGCCCCCAGCCACCACTAAACTCTGTGTTGATTCCTACATCTTCGACGGGCTCCGTTTTGATGAGCTTTGGGCCCTCGCCACCGCATCGATCACGGCGCCTTTCCCCCACGCCACGCCACTGCTCTCGTCGTCTTCGTAGCTGTAGATTTCTATGCGAGTCTTGGTCTTGCCGAGGGAGCGCCCAGTGGTGGGCTGCTTGGGCATCGCCGGCGGCTGGGGGGGCGAAGCGGCAGAGAGGCAAGGGGCCGATGGCGATGAGAGGGATTTCTGCGCTCTCTTAGAATAGGAAACGATGGCTGGAATAGGAAAAGTTTCTCATGCTCTTGCAGTGTTATAGCTGGCGAGGTGTGGGAAGGCGATTTTTTGCTGAACTGTCGCTTGAGATCTGATGGTCTTCTTTTCAGATCCAGCCATATAAAAGCCTACCCCCCCCCCCCCCCCTCATTGATTCACCTTAACCCTAATAATTTTCTCCCTCTCTCCTCTCCACTGTGGCTGTAAAAGCCCTATTTTTTCATAGTGCAAAGTTCAGTTAGAAGGATTACAAATTTTGAATGATAAAAAGAAATAAAAAGGAAATGAGAAAAACAAAGTAATTCAAATGCTAATAGAGGGAATTCAAAAAAATAAACTAAGGTACTGTTCAAATGAGGTTAACATGAGGATTTGAGTTGACCATTGGATTCCTAATAATTCAAATAGTATCTCCAAACTCATAGTTTCTGAGGCAGGTCTGATATTTAATTCCATGGCTACATTGAATTCCATCCAAATTCAAATTCAAATGTGAATTTGAATGAAATTGGGTCAAATCAGTGATTTGGTTCTAAAATCAAATCCCAGATATTTCTTTTTGGCTGTATGTCAAATTTTATGATTTTTTGACACAAGTTGGTGGAATTTTTCACTGAGCAGAGGAGAGAAGAGAAAATAGCTTTGGTAGGACCCACTGGTCAGTGTCTCAGCTGAGCTGAACCGACTGAAGCTCTGTTTTCTCTGCTCTTCCCGCCGATCAACGCTCAGCACCGTGCTTCCCAGCTCATGAAGCAAGCAACCAGGCAGCTCGGTAGCATGTGGAGTTAAAGGCAGTGGTGCGCAAGGGGCGGTGGAGTTGCCCTTGATGCCAGCTACGACGCCACGAACGCCGACTCCAGCACCACAAGACCTGACCACGCCGGCTAGTGTGGCAATGCCCACTTTCGGGTATGAGCCCCGCACATCGTTGGCTGCACCGGCTCCTGGGATCGAGTTTACATCACCACCTGTGGGTGAACTTGACCTCGATAATGATCACAATGACACTCCTCTCATGTTTCGTGCAGTGGACAATATTCTTGGGCTGTCAACACCTCTTGGCTTGGCCAAGCAGGAGGCGGTCCACGAAGTATTGGTGGCACTTGAGGATGAACCTGCAACAGTGGAGGAGGCACTGCAGACCGAGGAGTGGTGTGCAGCGATGCTTGAAGATATGGCATCCATTGAACACAACAAGACGTGGTCTCTCGCGGACCTTCCTGCAGGACAGCTCGACATCGGGCTGAAATGTGTTTTTAAGCTCAAGCGCAACAAGCACGGCGACGTCACCAAGTATAAAGCCCGCCTCGTCGCAAAGGGGTACGTGCAATGCCAAGGAGTTGACTATGAAGAGGTCTTTGCACTGGTGGCGAGGATGGAGTCTATGCGGATGCTCTTAGCTGTTGCTGCTCATTGAGGATGGATAGTGCACCACTTGGACATCAAATCGGCGTTCCTCAACGGCGAGATGGCGGAAAAAGTATATGTGTCAAAGCCGCCTGGTTTCGTTGCTGCTGGACACGAGCACAAGGTGTTGAAGCTGCACAAGGATCTTTACAGTCTTCGACAAGTGCCTCGTGCTTGGAATGCCAAGCTCGACACCAGCCTACATGAGCTTGGTTTCTCCATGATCGAGTGCGAGCATGGGTTGTACACGCGTGGCATCGAACAGTCCCACTTTGTGGTTGGAATCTATGTCGACGATATCATCATCACGGGGGAGTCTGAATCTGTCATCACCATGTTCAAGAAGGACATGAAGTCCCAGTTTTGCATGAGCGCTTTTTGGGGGCTCTCTCATACTACCTCGGCATCAAAGTCAAGCAAGGGCAACATGGCATCGATCTATCGCAGGCCGTCTATGCCAAGAAGGTGCTCGAGAAGGCGGGTATGGGGACATGCAATCCTTGTGTGGCGCCGGTGGAGACGAGACTCAAGTTGTCCAAGAAAAGTTCATCACTGGAGGTGGACTCAACTGAATATCGCAGCTTGATTGGTAGCCTGCGGTATTTGATGAACACCCGTCCTATTCGCGGTGGAATACCTGAGCCGATTTATGGAGGATCCTAAGCAGGAGCACATGGAAGCAATGAAGCACCTGCTGAGGTATGTCGCTGGAACAACCGTCTATGGCTTGGTGTACACAAGGAGCAGCGTCGAGCCTGGCCTTGCTGGTTACGGCGATAGTAACTCGGCAGGCAATGTCGACAACAGGAAAAGCACGAGTGGCATCATCTACTTTCTCCATGGCAACCTGGTGGCTTGGCAATCCCAAAAACAGAAAGTGGTGGCTTTATCCTCGTGCGAAGCTGAGTACATCGCCGGAGCAGCAGCCACATGCCAGGGTGTGTGGCTTGCACGTCTACTCACCGACATTGAGGGTATGAAGCCGATGCCTCCAGTGCTTAATATGGAAAACATGTCTGCGATATCGCTCTCAGAAAGAACCCAGTTCTTCACGATCGAAGTAAGCATATCGACAAAAAATTTCATTACATTCGAGAATTTCTTGATAGTAGTGCTGCAGTTCGACTGGCGTTCACAAGTACTCAGTAACAGCTCGCGGACATCCTGACGAAGTTGCTTGGGAAGTCAAAATTCCAGGACTTCTCGGAGCAGATGGGCGTAACCAAACTGAAGTAAATGATTCCTGACTTAGGGGGAGAATGTTGAAGAAATCAGGAACGTCACTTAGTTTGTGTTTAATCAGTGTAAGTTAGTTGAGTCCTTTGGTCGTCTAAGTTAGTTGTGAGCCTGCCCGTTGTGCAGGCGCGTAAGTGTTCCTCGTGTACTCAGTCTGCATAAGAACGTGGTGTACTCTGTACGTATCTCACGGCACCAACGGCAGCTGCAATCACGTGCGCGAGATGTGGTTTTGCATGGCGTAGCTCGTGGGTTGATCAGTGAATGACGTGCGTGCAGAGTGTGGCGTGAGTTACGGACGTTGTGGCCGTATGGACAAAGTCTTCACTGCTGCTGAACGTCAGTTTGCCAGAACAGCTGCTGGGTATTAAAATTTCGAGGAATAGGCAAAAGTGTACAGCAAATCCATCCCAATACATATTAAAGAAATCAAACGAACAAATTTATGTCATCCAAGTCTTGCAATATGAATGTAAAAAGGTTAAATACAGACGGGTAATCATCAGAATGGTACAATACAACCGAACCAACATGGCAATATCCACTTTGCAAGTTAAGGAACGGATCATCTAATGCTGTTGTGCACATGATACATTTTTTTTCAAAAGCCTCAGTGCAGATGATACACTTCGAGGTCATCCCAAGACTTGGAAGCACAAACAACCAATCAAATGACCTGGCAGCAACAGTATCTTGACAGTTTGTCATCTGGAGCTGGGTGTTGTGTCATGCTTGTTTCATATTATTGGATTTTCATTTTCCTGTTCCATCTCCAGTACATCCCTAGGGAAATAAAACAACATTAGAACTGACCCCAGTACCCAGTTAGAGTAGGCTGATAGAAATTAGGGTTAGGCCTAATTGGTCATTAGGCTCGGCTTAGGGTTAACAGAGGTATGATCAAGCATGTCTAATCTAATTAGATAGTGTGATCAAGAAGAAAAGAGGGATCATGCTCGAGTACGATCGACACCCCTCAGGCGAATCGACCTCCCAGTCACGTTTGGGAGCTGGACGAAAGGAGATTCTCCTACCACACCATCATGGGATGACCCTGCTACGCCAAGTTCATGGCGGTCTCAAACTACACCTACTTAAAGCTGAAGGTCCTAGGACCCTGAGGGGTCATCACCGTGGATTCCACGATCCAACTGGCCTTGTTATGCGAGTTGTACGATAGGGGCGGGGTCCTGGCTTCAGTGACACTTCCATTAGGAGAAACACCTATGGCAGGAGTCTGCATCTGGTGCAACCTAAATCATGGTCATCTGTCCCCGGGCGTCTTCGAGCTCGATAAAGGAATCAGAAGGTCCTCGAAGCCACATCGCGGTCCAGAGCGAGAAGAACCCGAACGACGCCGCATCGCCCGAGGGACAGTAGGACACACTTGGTAGGACTACGACAAGCATGCGCCCTGGCTCCTCCGCGCTGGCGCTCGGCACTCCCACGACATCCATGTAATTAGGACAAGGCGCGATGCGTTAGCACGATCAGAGCTGTCGATGACTGACCGCTCTAGATGCACTGCCCGGAGGACGAGCACTAGGACAGTCAGATCCTCGGACTGAGACCCGAGTCACAGTTGTAAATACCCGGGCTCCGGGGCTACCGCCCGATCGAGGGTCCAACCTCGCCCTAGAAATCTTTCCTTAGAAACGCCCCTCGCCAGAGCGTTTTCCTCATGATATACGAAATGCAGCTCACGAACAATGAAAGTTCCGAGTATTGCGATTCAAATGAGATGAGGAGATGGAAAACAGATTGTAGCATAAATAATTTTAAAGTCATTGTAAAGGATTCATAATACATCATGGCTCGCACGAGTACAAAGAAAAGTAAAAAGATTACATCTCGGATTGATTCTCGCCTATGATTATACTACTCCTCAAAGGACCGGGAGTTTTTTTTTCTCCCCTTCAGCAAGGAGACGGCCGCGTTTTCTACCAAAGCATGTTTGGCCTCCCACAGGGAAATGATCTGCCAAAAACCAAAACATCTGTGGGTTGGAGGAGCAGATCTCCCGATGGGCGAATGGCCCCTTATAACCAAATACAGAGGCCATCCCGCCCTTGCCCAGTAAGAGGGCCTCTCATCTCCAAAGCCGAAGACAACGGCACCTCACAGCCGATCGAGGTGTGACGGGATGCCGAAGCCCGTTGAGCACGGTCGGAAAGCCAAAACAACCAATATATTTTCCAATTGACCCGACAACCACATGAGAAGGCTTTGGTCACGCGGACATATGCGCTGCATCCGGATCAAATCAGCTTCCCCTTCAAACTCCCATCCTGATACTCCACATTCAAACCTCTGAGAGGCTTCTCCCCTTTTCAAACTTCCAGGTAACTCCTCCCCCTCCGAACCTCATTACGAGACTCCATCGCCCGCTGCTCCGCCGCCCATTGGCCAGACACAGAGCCTCGACCTCAACGCCCTCTCATCTGCATACGATGGACTGCAAGAAGTTGATAGCTGATTGCTTGTTTATTGTCACAACTGGAGTTCCTTCCGGCCATTTGGTGAACTTGTCATTGGCAACATACAAGAACTTGTAACCCCCGACGGCTCTTGGGAAAGGTCCCAAGATGTCATGCTTCTTTATGAAGTCCTTGGATATAAATGAATGTGTAGCACCCGAATCAAACAATATGGTGGCGGGGTGGGAGTTAACAGAAAACATACCGATCACCACATCAGGCGCTTCCTGTGCTTGTTCCAGAGTCACATGGTTGACATGACCAGATGGGTTCTGTTGCTTCTTTGGACAACTGCTGGCATAGTGTCCCCATTCTCCGCACTTGTAGCATTGTACTCCCGCAGCATTATTTGGGCCCTTGTTGCCTCCTGATTGGTTTCTTGGGGGTTGGCCATTTGTAAGGTTAGCTGGAGCTGAAGGGCAGGGCGGCTGCATCTGCTGGCGTGGGGGTTGCATTGGCTGGCGTGGTGGCTACTGCTGCTGCTGCTGTTGGCGCATCTGCTGGTTGTAGGGAGCGGGTGGCCTGTAGTTGGAGTTGGGAAACCTCTGTCCCGAGTAGTTCATGGGACGAGTCATTTGGTTTGCAGGCGGAGGGTTAAGACGGGGGCGCACATTGCTGCTAAAGGCGTGTGCCATAGTCAACTTCCTTTTTCTTTCTTCATCATCTAGTTCCTTCTTAGTCCTCTCCACTTCAAAAGCTTTGTCAACCAGCTTCTGAAAGTCGCCGTAGTCGCTGGAAGACATGGCGAACTTTAATTCCTTGTCCAACCCATTCTTGAAGCGGAATTGCTTCTTGGAGTCAGTGTCCACGTCGGTTGGAGCATAGCGGGACAACTGAGTGAATGCATTCAAATAGGCCCTCACAGTCATACGGCCCTGCTTCAACATAAGGAACTCTTCACGCCTTGCTTGTATTTCTCCCTCAGGCACAAAGTGATTGCGGAAGTTAGTTCTGAATTCTTCCCAAGTAATGCTTTCTGGATCCCGGTGGGCTTCAGTAAAGGCAGTCCACCAGTCGGCTGCTGGTCCTTGGAGTTGATGGGAGGCTAGTAGCACTTTCTCCCTTCCTTCACAGTGGATGAGCCTCAGCTTACTTTCAACGGTACGGAGCCAATCATCGGCATCCATGGGTTCGGTAACGGTGGCGAAAGTGGGTGGATGAGTGTTCAGGAAGTCCCTAAGGAAGGACCTAGGTGGAAAAGGTAGTGGTGGCGGAAGGTTGTAGTTTGGTGGTGGTGGGGGTGGGGCTTGCTGCAGGTTGGTGACAATTTGAGTGAGGTTATTAAGCAGCTGGGTCTGGATGGCCATCATCTGCTGCATTTGTTGCGCGGCTGGGGCCCCTCGGGCACCCCTACCATTCCATCCAGGCACACCTCCAAGTCCTTCATCTTGGGGCACAGCACCCCTTCCACGACCTCTACCTCTACCTCTTCCAGACATCTGTGTAGGGAAGAATTGAAATTTTAGAACAATAGATAAGATATAGAAAGGTACGCTATGGAAAATGGTCCCAACTACATGCATCAAGGGAGACACATATATATAAAACAAGCAAATTCATTAACCAACTAGTGCGGATGTGGACAAGATGCTAATGCATTCCACAACTCGCACAACACACTAACAAGCCTATATACAAATGACATGGATGTGGACAGGATGCCGAAGCATTCCGAAACTCATGTCGCACACACACACAACATAAAGCAAACTACTAGCATAACAACATAGATAACACAACTCAAGACTAAAGAGGGCGCAGCTACACGCTCCTACAAACTAAGGATAACTGTCCTGAGTCGTCCAGCGGGGAAACGAGTCCACTCCTACTCGTCGGAGTCTTCCTCAATCTCCATCTCCGGGTCTTCTTCTTCTGAGTCTTCTCTTGAGTTCTCGGGGGAGTTCATGCGGCGGTCCGGAGAGTTCGGGTCCCAGGGCTCCACGTCCGAAGCGTACTGAGGAGAGTTAGGATCAGCTGCAGTGATCCTCGCGTAGCGTCGACGAAGTCGCTCGTAGCGGTCAACCAGGTCCCTACTATCCTGTAGCTCCTGCTGACAACGCTGGAGTCATGAAGACAACTCCACAACGTCGTCCACCAGCCTCTCGCACTGGGGGTGAGTCAAGTGCCCCTCGACGTCACGTCCAGTGAAGGCGGCCGTGCCACTAGGGCGCTGAGGGGTGTACGCGTGCTCCGTGCACCCAAGAAGGAACCTGTGGGCGTGGCTCCAGTAGGTAGTCGCCTCCCACGTGGCGTCCTCCTCAGCAGCACGCTGGGAGCTCCTCCAGGCCGGAGAGAAGTGAGAGTGCAGCAGCTCCGAGTCGTAGTAGACGGCCAGCTGAGAACTCCACTCTAGTCCACCAGTGTAGGGTGCAAAGACCCTAGTGGTGTGGTAGACCAGACGAACACGGTACTCACGGTACCCCGCAGCTCGAAGAAGAGAGCGAAGACGGACACGCATCCTCGAAGCAGCACTCCCAGTGGAGAACAGTGTCGTCTCCCTCCTGGGGGTGTAGGGTGCGGAGCGACTGGCTAGGGCGTGGCGTGAAACACGACCCCCAGTCGACTTATGAGCCGTTTGCTTGGTTCGCGCCATCTACAAACATTTGAAAAGATGAGAGTGAGATCAATAATCCATAAATTAAATTAGAATAAAGCAAATAACACAGCAAGATAAGAAGCACAAGGTTTGAGATAGAGAGCACAAAATTTTGGAAATACTATTTCATAAGAAAATAGTATAGTCCTTAATTTTCGGCCATTTCTAACTAGGCTTGCGTCCTACGGGCAACACAGCTCTGATACCACTTTGTCACTCCCGGTCATCATAAAGATGAACAGACGCTAATCACATGTACACCAGGATCAGTTGAATCGTACATGCGTCGACGAAAGTGAAATACCATTACATTGCCATGTTCGAATACATAAATAGTATTACAGAACGACCCGAAGGTCTACAAATACAAACCACAACTATTACAACACTAAACAGTTCATTACTACAGGAAGCAAGATAGGAAAGCGGGGCTTCATCTCCACAAGCAGCCGTTGCGCGTATGGTCGCCAGCCTAGGCCAAGTCCTCCGGATTGACGAAGAAATCCTCCGGTGCAGCTTCTTCTTCTTCATATTCTAATGGAAAATTAAACGCTTGAGTACATAGAGTACTCAGCAAGTGCGGGAAGAGAATGACATGATTGGCTAGAGCAAGGAAAGGCCAAATATGGCTTAGCACTATGCTTAGAACCTATCCTTAGCTTCCAATTATCAATATCATAATTCAATAAATAATCAACACATGATTAATGATAATGAAAGTACTTGAATCATAATGAACCATCATTTCCCAACCATAGACTAATTATGAACTGACCTCAAGCCGCTCTTGTCCGTGAGCACGGCTGTCATGACAGTTTTACTAAATCTCTGCAGAGAGTGTACCCTTTCCCCACAAGCAGTGATTTCATCCCCTGTTGCCAGGTGGACTAAGTGAACCTCCCCGATTGCCCGTGGTAGCTAACCACATTTCACACTTCCTTTGGTGTGAGGCCAGGAGATCACTACATGGTCTTTACAAAGGTACTCCCGACTAGTGCTAGCCCTCTAAGGTTTTCACCACTGAGGATTCTCGGAGTAACCCTCCGCCCCAGAGCCCCCTCTTGAGCCTTGCGGTTCCAAGAGCAGATCACCCGCCTCATTCCCCGCACCATCCAACCACTAGCAGTTCATCGGGAGAAACCTAATTAATTGACCAAGCTGCCCCATCTCAGTCTCGTGGTGGTACTATAAAGCTTAGTGGCTTCCTCCATAAACCGGTCCTTAGAATCCGGTGGTAATAAACCCCAATCCCGGGTCTCGTGCAAAATGCACCATACCAAAACTAACCAACCACCAGATTCCTATTCACTAACATTATGTATATTTATCACCAAATTAAAGTAACCATAAAGTTGAGCATAGAACATTTGTATGAAATCCCAATCCCAACATCTAAGCATGGCTAAGCATAAATAAAGCCTATCTACTTCCCACCCCATTTCAGGTAACAAGGAATAGTAAGGAACAGGGCATGTAAACATGAAGTAGGACATCAATTTAATTAGAATGCAACTAGCTAAATTCCTAAAATAGGTACAAGATGGTCAAGGGCACTTGCCTTCGTTGAAGACTTGAGTGTTATCGAAGTCTTGGTCTTGGAGGTTCAGATTAGGGTCGTAATACGACTCTAGACATATGCCCAAGCATGGCAAGAATAGAATAAAGCTAAATAAGTAAAGGCACGCAAAACAATACATCACACATACACATAAGCACAAAATCCTACACTAATGCGTCCCTACGAGGTATTTATCACTTAACATGGCCAAAGTATGCATTTTATATTTTTCCTACAATTTTGGGATTTTATTATAGCCTAAAACCATTTTTATTAAATTTTCTATAGCAAAAATGTATTTTAAAACATTTATAATAAATATTCCATGAACCAAATATATTTTATCAGAACACTACAATTAATTCACAGCATAAAATAGTTTATAACAATTTTTCATAACATTCCTACACTTAATTACCATTTTTATCTAATTTCTACACCTCAAATACAATTAAAAACCCTATTCAGCAAATAAATAAAAGTCCAGGGGCTAAATAAATAGTTTTCTACACTGTACAGGATATAAATACATTATTCTACAAAATTACAGGGGTTAGAATGCTTAATTAAATGATTAAAACCAATTTTTGGGGATCCAGGGGCTAGTCTGTGAATTCTGGGGGCTAGTTTCGAATTACCGAGAAGCACAGGGGGTAGCAACTAAGTTTGCAGGGGCCTGGGTGTGAATCTGGCGGCGGGAAAAATGATTCAAATGTAGGCCGTTGGATCCAAGATGAAGGGCCCAGATTTTATTATGCCGAACCGTTATGGTGTTCTAATCTCAGCCGTCGGGGGGTTAACCGACGGCTCACAGGAGGCCACGTCGACACTTGGCCGTCACCAGCGCCCTGCGCGGCGGCACACGGCAGCGGCTCGCCGGAGCAAACCCGAAAACACGAAGCAATGCCTAAACCACGAATTCAAGCGCATAGAATTGAAGGGGGAGATCGAGGGAGCTCACCGGAGGGCTTGATTGGACTTGGGGAAGAGTGGAGAGCGTCGGCGACGGTCGGAGGCGGGTGAGCTCGCCGGAGTTCGACGAAGTTGCCGATGCAGTGACGGTTTCTCCGAACAAGCGCATCCGGCGACGTCCTGGTTGAGCGGTGATCAAGTTAGACCAATAAAATAGAGGGCAGGAGGGCTGTAGCGACGGAAACGCGGGTGCAGAGGTTTCTCACCGGCGATGAAGGGGCTAGGGTTCCGGGAGGCTCGGGGAGAGAGGGAAAATGGGGGGCGCTGGGTCCTTTATGGCGCGGAGAGGGGATGGGTTGAGGAGTGCGTGCGAAAACTGCCGGAGAAGAGTGGATTCAGGGGGGAAAACGTGGGCGCGGGGTCGGTCGTGGCGCGGCGGTTGCGCGGGAAGGAAGGGAGGCGGTTACTGGGGTTGGGGATGACACGCGGGCCCGGGGTGGCAGCGGAAGAGAGGAGGGAAAGGGGAGGCGCCGACAGGCGGGGTCCACGGCGCAGAGAGAGAGGTGGGGGGAAATCGGCTGGGCCGGCGGGGAGAGGAGGGGAAATGGGCCAGGGGAGGGAAATTCGGCCCACGGAGGGGTTTAATTCTTTTTCTTTTTCTTTTTCCATTTCTTTTCTTTTGATTTGAATTCAAATTCAAATTTGAACGTTTGCTACTCGTTTGAACATCAAAATTCACCCAAAAATGCATGCTACAATGATCAAGGGTTTGAGCAATTTTTTTGTTCATAAAATATGGGTGTTACAATTTCAGTTCATATGTTGCAAATGATACTTTTTTTGCTACTAATTTATTTACTGTGGGTACCCAGTAATGTCGAACTATTATGCGAAATGGTGCTTGCCTAAAGCTTTTGTGTCTGAAAATTCAATATGCCAAAGATACAACAACTATTCATAATCAAATGCTGTAGTCATGAAACCAAAAGAAAACTTCAACCAAAAACTGAATGATAATCGTGTAACAGAATGTTAAGTACCTCCTCCACATTGATGGATTCTATGGCAGAGTCAAACTCCATCCACAATCCTTTCTGAAACTTGTCATGATCAGACTTATCCTCTTCATCCTCACTTCCAAACGAGAACGTCAGAGGCATGGTAACGGCATTTTGTCGATCTGCAGTAATGGAAGCCTTTGTATAGTTCTTCCATTCAGCAAACATTGCGTCGAGCAGTTCATCATAAGCAGCCTTTGCTCTAGATGCTTGCTGCTTTCTCATCTTAGCAAGATTTGCATGTTGTTTGAAAGAAAGGTCATCCTGTGCATTGTTCATTGGACGCTCTCCATTCAGACCACTGTGCTTGAGACCATTATGAGCTTTGCTACCTTCCTCGGCAGCCTCCACATTTTTTCTCGAATCATTCACAGCAGCCTGCACATTCTGTTTCGAATCAGTCGTGGCAGACTGCCCATTGGACGACCCTTTCTTCAGCCTCCGGTATTTCCTGACCACCTCATGCTCATCAGGATTAGTGCTTGCCTTCCTTTTCCGTCTCCTATTCTTTATGCTGTTGCTGCTCTTCTGACGGGTCTCATTACTGTAGTATTCGCATGATGAATGCAGCCCTTGTACCGTCGGCTCCAGCGGCAGTATCTCCTCTTCAGACTTAGGTGTCGAATCTATATCAGTTTTGATAGGTTTACAGAAAAAACCTTGTTTCATCAGATTGATGTCCGAGCACTTTAGCTTTGATTGCACCTCCCTTGCTCCATGAAATTTCTCGTCATCTTCTCCTGATTCTCCTGATTCCTCCTCAACATCTCTGTCATCCTCTCCTGATTCCTTCTCATCATCTCCTTCGTAATTGCTTTGTGTACCTTCTTCAGAGTCGAATTCCTCTTCCTCAAGTTCATTGTTCCACTCCATCTCCTCCTGCTCCTCAACATCATCATCAGCGGCGGCGGCTTGATCTTTTCGACCGTGGCTATCACCATTGTCACTCTCTCCATTCTCACCCACCAGATACTCTTCCTGCTCACCCTCATGTGCTCCTCCACTGTCACCTTCGCTGGCCTCACCACATACATCCATCGCCACCTCTTTTACCGTATCCCCCCTTTCCCTCTCCCGCTGCTCTTTGTCTGCCTCTGCATCACTGTTGAACTCATCAAACACCACCTGCTGCTGCTCTTCGTCTGCCTCTGCATTGCTGTTGAAGTAATCGAATGCCACACGCTGCTGCTCTTCTTCCCCACCTTCATCCATCACCCAAGCAGAGTATGAAGCATCCTTCACTCACCCATGCTGCTCTTCCGCAAGCCCATCGACTTCAGTGTCATCCGACACCTAGCGAGCAGAGTGGGAAGCTTGGTGCATTCGGTCCCGCTGATGCATGCGTGACCGGATCCTCGACCCGATCGTTGCACCGACAAGGTTGATCGGAGGCGAACTGCTACATCTCTTGCTGCTTTTCATGCCCTGCCCCTCCTTGCCCAGAGCACCGCAGGACTGCTCGCTGGACACGAGAGCCTCCTTGGCCAAGGGCGAGTTGTCCACCTCACTTCTCCTACCTGAGCCTCTATTTTTCTCATTATTCTTCTCCCTCGAGCTCCTGGCCTCCTCTTTCATATCCGCCTTGCGGCACCCTATCTTCCCCTTCCTCTTCGCGGTGGAGATTCCCAGCACAGGATCCCCCACCACAGAGCTTGTTTCCTCAGCTGAATGCATACGGGAACCGCTGATCGGCTCCTCCTTGACACGACTCTTCTTATGGCCACTTCCCTTGGTCAGAAGTACCTTACGGGATGGCGATTCAGCACGAAATCCAGCAAATTCTTCTTCGCTGCCATCGGAGGAGGAAGAGATAATGATGACCTCGGGCTGAGGCTGACCAGGGGAGCGGGCCGTGGCGAGAAGAGGCAGCGAGACAAGGTTCTCTGGCCGCAGAGGAGTCGCCGCCAACATGCACCCCGAGCCAACCCTAATCTCTGTGTTGATACCCACATCTTCCACGGACCCCGACTTGATGGGCTTCGGGCCGTCGCTGCCGCCAGCGATCGCAGCGCCTTTCCCCCGCGCGACGCCACCGCTCTCGTCGTCTTCGTTGTTGTAGACTTCTATGCGATTCTTGGTCTTGCCGAGGGAGCGCCCGGTGGAGGGCCGCTCGGGCATTGCCGGCGGCTGGGGGGGGGGGGAGTGGCGAGAGGCCGATGGCGACGATAGGGTTTGCTGTGTGCTAGGAAACGATGGCTGGAATAGGAAAAGTTTCTCGTGCTCTGGCAGTGTTATTAAAAATGGAACTCTTATTAAGAGTAGACTAAAAAATGTTTCATTTTGAAGCTCAATTAATTATTTAACCAATATTGTGCAAGATTCATTTTAGGAGGTGATAAATGACTAGTACCTTCTTTCACATCTAGGTTCTAGTCTTATAGTCTTGTAATTTTTTTTGTGAGATGCTGATTTGTTAGCATGCACAACATTTATCGTATATGTACCGATTCTGGATCGGCATGTATGAGCACATAACCATGCGGCCACGCATATCCAACTGTTCTTTTTCAAATGTTCTATAAGAAATCCAATGTTTTATATTCATGTAAAAAGTTACAGCTTAAACACAAAATATAAAATGAGAACGTCACGTCTACAATCACCCTTCCTCTCCACATCACATCAATTTACTAGGAGTAAGAAACCGCAAAGATCGCACACTCCGTGCTGATGTGCTGCCGGTGAAATTGGGAATTAACCAGGGAAAATCAATTTCTAAAGCACCCTAGATTCAAGCTTTAGAAATAAATCCAGTTTAGAGTTAACCGTGTTCTCCCTTGTTAGCTTCTCGGTGAGAGGAGCTCAAGAGCACCGGTGTTGCACTTGAGGACGTCACCATTGCATCGGCGAGAGAGAGAAGAAGCAATCTAGATACAGTATAAAGGACTGGCCCTGGTTACCATGTTGGAATTCATATGATATTGGCAAGCGTTGAACCCTTTTGTCTCGGGCCGTAAGTTTATTTATACTGGTAGAGTTTGATTAAAAAGAGAATGTTATTGTAGTTTTCAAAACAGAAAGGAAACATAAGATTACATCAAATATTAACTAATTATGTTGACTGATTCTATCCTTATCTCTTTCTATATCTCTAACATTTCGAACCCAAGAAGAGCGACCCGGTCTTTGGCTGCGCTCGTAGCAACGTGTCGGCGTACACGGAGGCTTCATCAAAGATCCCGCAACCTCCGCTGCCGCCGCCTCCACCCAAGAAGACATTTCCAACCACGATCGGCAGCGCCGGATGCAAGAGAATGACGATGACAGTCCCGCCCAGCTGCGCCAAAGACAAGAAGATGGAGGACACGAAACGCAAGCTCCACAAGCGGTACCAGGAGGCCGAGGGCGCAAAGCCGCATCCCACGATATGGGTGATCGAGGCGCTACTGCTGCCGCCGCCACCAAAGAGGAAGATCCAGATGAAAGGGAGGACGGCTGTGATGTTGGCGTGGGGGCATGCGTCCTGCGCAGGTGAAAGGCGCTTGTTGGCCTTGTCGATTCCAAGGAGGTTTTAGTCCAGGGGTCTTGGTCTGTATGCTTTTCGATGAGCCTCACTAAACTGGCTGACTTCGTGTATAGTTTGTTCATCATCTCTTGCAAAATATGGGCTTGATCTGAATGTCCAGGCAGAGAAATAAAACTTTTTTCAGTCTTGTTCATGATACGGCATGGTGAGTTATTGTTGCCGGATGACTGCCCTCTTTCTAGTGAAGTGAACCAGCACGGTTGGGTAGTGATCTAACGCCAAAGGCTTTGTCTTCTTGCTCCAGCTGGTCACACCATCAGATGCCCCTGGAGCACAGCGAAGCATTGAGATATCCGGCCGCGAACACATCTCAGCTCAACCCTGTTTGCCGTGTTGTCAATGGTCGTGCTCGTGCATCCCAGGCGCTGCCAAGACGCACAGCTGCTAGGCTTCCACGTCCATGACCATCCCAGCTCAAGAATACATTTCCAAATATTCATTCATATGCTAAAAGTTCTGCATATGGGCTAAAAATTTAACCTGCATAATGAGTAGCTGCTGGGTATTAAAATTTCGAGGAATAGGCAGAAGTATACAGCAAATCCATCCGAATACATATTAAAGAAATCAAACAAACAAATTTAATTATGTCATCCAAGTCTTGCAGTACAAATACAAAAAGTTTAAATACCAAATACAGTGGTTCGCAAAGACGGGGAATAGTCAGAATGGTACAATACAACCGAACCGATATAGCAATATCCACTTTACAACTTAAGGAACAGATCATCTAATCCTGTTGTGCACATGATACACTTTTTAAAAAAAAAAAAACTGAGTGCCGACGATACACTTCGAGGTCATCTCAAGACTTGGAAGCACAAACAACCAATCAAATTACCTGGCAGCAACAGTATCTTGACAGTTTGTCATCTGGAGCTGGGTGCTGTGTCATGCTTGTTTCATATTATTGCATTCTCATTGTCCTGCTCCGTCTCCAGTACATCCCTAGGGAAATAAAACAACATTAGAACTGACCCCAGTACTCAGTTAGGGTAGGCTGATAGAAATTAAGGTTAGGCCTAATTGGTCATTACACTCGGCTTAGGGTTAACAGGGGCATGATCAAGCATGTCTAATCTAATTAGATAGTGTGATCAAGAACAAAAGAGGGAGCGGCGCACCTGAGATCCAGACGCGGCGTGCCCTCACGCGCGTTTCGCCTGGACCGGCGCCACCACTGGAACCGCCAATGCCCCATGCTTCGAGCGGATAAGCCAGAGCACCACGAACGCCTGTGCCGGCATACGAGCACTTCCACGGTCCGCGTCCCCACCATGCGGGACGTGGCATCATGAGCATGGAAATTAATCTGCACACGGTCCCATTCCCAATGACTATTTCAAGTCAGGGCGCGTCGCGCTAGATTCCGAGTAGACACGCCCAGACCTGGGCGAGACCACAATCCGAACCAAGTTCTATCACCACGCCGATCCATACATGGTTCGCTCTCACGCGCATTCCGCCTGGACCGGCGCCACCACTGGCACCACCAACGCCCCACGCTTCTAGCGGATAAGCCAGAGCACCACGACAGCAGCCTCCTCATGGCATGTGATGCCCGTACCAGCCTAAGTGAGGTTCGGTCCGACCCGTCGGGACCCCCATCCCTGGTCAGACCGTGCTGCCTACGAGCAAAAGAACGTGTGCCGTCACAAGCAGTACACCAGCGACTACCGCCTTCAACCGAGGAATGACGCCCCACCCAGATGAGAGTCACCGACAGGATCGTGTCGTCCACCCACTTGTCTCCACCAACCCAGGCGAGAGAAGCGATTTTTGATCTTTGCATGGCCCTCAGTATTGGGAAGATTGCTCGGGAGGGGGTTATGCGACTTTCCTCCAAGCTGCTGTGATGTCATCAGGGAACCGGCCCATCCATCGTCAGAAGGGCGATAACCTCACCCACAAGTCAGTGCCTTGGAGAACAAGAAGAAGCCAAGACCAAAGCTTTCGCTCTCTTCACAGACTAGATACATAGAACGAACACTATAAAACCGACCCCACTATGAGGAATGTTGGATAGATAGGACCGCCTCGCCCCCCCTCCCCATAAAAGGACACCTAAGTCCTTACGCAAGGGGGCAAATTCACTCTGTATTTGCGGTTACTTTACGCATTTCCTTACACACTTTTCCTTTGGTGCTCTTGCACCCTTTTCCTTTGGTGCACTTGTGTTTGCAGCTTATTTATCATACGCCCGTGTGCTTTTACGCTTACTCATCACTTTTATAGAAGTTCTTACTTTCTTAGAGTTCATATACTGAGTAGGCCGAAGGCTTGCTAAGTTTTATTTAGCAAAAATCACCAAAATGAAAGAAGGGAGGCACACAGCCTGGTGCTAAAATTGGCCCAAAGCCAGCTAAAGTAAATCCGGCAAATTCTCAAAAAAAAAAATGGAAATGGCAGCCCGACAGCTCGGCCTCACAACTAATTGGGCCCGCTGGCCCATTAAATAATACAGAAAATTCAGACAAAATGGGAAACGGCAGCCCATTGGCCCATTAAGACCTCCTGCATGCGCTCTCGGCCTGGTTTGCGAGCGCTGCCTAATGCCATCCTTCCTATGACGATCCAACGACCAGAAACAAAAATGCGGCGTGACATTAGTTTATCTGAGCCGTTGATCGTGTGGAGGTTGTGAGCCGAGGTATTTAAGTCAAAAATGGTGAAACCATAGCCCATTCTGAGTTTCCCCGTCCCCTTCTCTTCACTAACTGACGCAAGAGAGCGAGCGAGGCTCAGTCCACCGCGGTGGGAGGGCTTCGGCGCAGTTGCAGCCGCCACACCGGTGCGCAAGCCTGTCGTTAGGCGGCTCATCATCAGTGGGTGGCTCCGGTGAATGGAAGCACCTCGGAGAAGGGATCCCCGCTGCACTAGGGTTTCGACCGAGAACCTAGGGTTCCGGTGAACCTATTGTGGTGAGGCTGAGGTCCCGGTGGGCGCCACCATCGGCCCTCTCGCCGGCGCGCTCGTTCATCATTGGGTGAGCGCGCCGCCGTCGATCGGCTCGACGCTGTGCCTAGCACCATAAAAGCCCAGATCCGGCAACCTCCACGAGTGAAGTTACAGTTCAGAAGCCCAGTTCATCCCTCAATGAGCTCGAAGCTTCATCCGAGAAGACTGACGCCCTGAGGTGGCAGATTCAGCGGCTTGTGAGCCACCCTTCCCGAAAGCCTCGGCGGTGAGGTTTCCGGTGATTTCGCCGGTGTCCTCAAAGTCGACCCAAGAAGGCAGTCCCGCAGAATGATGGTAACTAAGTTAAGTCAGATCTGCCCTAATCCCTTTCTTAACCTTATTCTTGAATTGAATCAAGTCTGAGTTTGCTTTGGATCTGATCCAATTCGATTCCAAAATCGGATTGAATCCTGATCTCTTTTCCTGATCCGTTTCAAATTCATGCTTCTGAGTTGATTTTTAGTATTGAATTCCAAACCCTAATCACCTCCTAATTTCATTTGGGCTTTGCTTAATCAAAAACTTAAGAAAACTGATATTAAACTTAGGTGGCCGAAACCTAAAACCAGTTAGGTGGCCTGGTTACCATTGATAGAAATTAGGGTTAGGCCTGATTGGTCATTAGGCTCGACTTAGGGTTAAAGAGGCATGATCTGTTGTACTTAATATCGTTTCGTCTGCACGTTTGCATGGTCATGCATATTTCAGTTTTGTTGGATCGAGTTTGGAGGGAACGCGTACGTTCAAGCAGTGAACCAGGTCCACACTCTTTCCTTCGTTTGTGGCGGTGATCGGGTAAACACATGAAGCAGAGCAGGTGGAGCTGTCGGGACCTTCCCCGACCTTGTTCCTCTTGTTGCCGATGTGTGGCACTTAGGGATTGGGAACCGATGCTTCTAATCTTGGCTTAACCCCTAATCCATCGGTGCCCTCTGTTTATGTAGGGAGGAACCGACCGAGGGGGCCTCCCAACCGTAACGGCTAGGTGTGTCCCGATCAGACACGGGGGTGCTTAATGAAGTTAAGTCGGTTACCTTAATAACTGACTCCTAATCTGAGATTAATTAAACTAACCCGTATTCAATTCTAACATAGGCATACTGGTAAACTAGTAGTTTACTCCCTTCCACACTAAGAATAACAGATGGCATGATTATACAGAGATTACAAGTACTCATCTGCAGCGCACACTGATAAAGGATATCTTTTTCCACAAACAACAAACCTCAGTTAAATAAATGAACGTAGCAGGAATGCAATCCAGTAGGCATATAGATGAAATTGCTTAGGCATATTGGATAATCGTATCTGTAATATGGATCTCTGTTTCATCTGATATGGAATGAAGGTGGCTTTACCAATTCAAAAAAAAAAAGCAGGAACACAAAAACAAAATCACAAATTAACATTACAAATATTAAAGTATTAGAATCTTTCCACTAACCTGGTTGATCCGTCGGTTTGATTGTCAATGCGAATCTGCACGAACAAATCTTTAAGGTCTTCTCGTGCTGCCATCGCTTCCAGAACCCTGTCATTGGATGTTGATTCTGGTGATATGTTGCCTCCTTCAGGTTGCTCTTCATTTGAAAACAGCCTTTTAGACATGTGCTCCTTCTTTGCTTGTGTGCTGTATTTCTCCATCTCCTTCGTTCCGGCCGCAATCAGATTGTATGTATATACAATTTTCTTCTGTCCAAATCTGTAAGCTCGGCCAATAGCTTGCCTTCCCACAAAAGGGTTCCATACAACATCAAGAAGAATCACCCGTGATGCCCCAACAAGTGTTATACCCTCACAACATGCCTTTGTTGATGCAAGCATAACTTTTGCATTGCTCTTTATGTTGTTGAAGGTTGTCATCATGGCTTCACGCTGTTTAACCTGGACATACCACTCATATGTAGGATATCTTTATCTTCAGTCCAGTTGAATCTTCTTTTTATCTGGTCCATGATCAAGGACAGAGGTTCAAGATATTGGCTGAATACCAGCACTCGCTCGTTTAATGCTTGACATTGATGGATGACCTCCACAACGAACCTCGTCTTGACTCCTTCACACGGGTTCGACCGAAGGCTCTCCAACAAAGTATGGTCCATCATACATGCCTCTTTCTCAGACAGTAGTGCAGGTGATGAGGGACGGGTGCACCAAAGCAAGGGAGATCTTGTATTCTGCATCAAGTGCTCCCATTGCTGCTGTCTTCTCAATGCTTGTGATGATTTCCTTTTGACGAGGAAGAGGGTTTAGGATCACAACGGTTTCTTTCAGACCAGGGAGAGACTTTTCAAGGAAGTTACCCTTATGGTAGTGCACAATAGGTTCCAATTTTGCTCGGACATAATCTATGTGCTCCTCTGTGATGTTATTCAATCTCAAACAAGTCCAATCTTTGCCTCCATCCTTCTCCAGATGCATTGCATCCTTTGGCCTAACCAGGTACAGTGTATTATATAGCTCCTCAAAGTTGTTTTGGAATAGAGTCCCTGAAAGAATTATCCGCTTCTCTGTGCAGACCCGTGAGAGAACCTTCCAAATAAGACTTGTCATGTTCCTTGGTGTGTGCCCTTCATCAAGGACAAGAAGGTCCAGTCTCTCGAGTAGTAACTTCCTCACATTATCTCCATCCATGCCGTCATCATTTGCTAGCTTTCTGAAAAGTGTGTAGCTCACACCGATTACACTGGTACCATTCACCCAGGACGCTAACTTCACCAATCGCCTGTAATTTTGATCCATTTTATTTGTCAATAACCTTCGAGCAAAACTTCCATCTTTTTCAATCTTTTCTTGGAGGGTCTTGTCATCAATGCAGTTGATCTCAGTTGAATTCAGTACATGAAAAGGCAGTTTCACCTTCCATTTTTTAAACTCCTGCTCCCATGTCACCAGCATCGCCCTTGGAGCAATGATCACTGGGCAACACTGTGGGAAAACCTCTAGGTATGATTGAACAAAAGTGATTGCTAGTCGAGTCTAGCCTGTCCCTGGGGCATGAGAAATCACACAACCACCTCCAATATCGGTGTTCGCTGCACACCTCAGCTCTTCAATTTCAGTACTCCCTGCCAATTTCCTCCACATGAATTCAAATGCATCCTGCTGGTGCAGGAACATACCTTCCTTGACTCCAGGAATGAGATTCCAAACAGAACCAGCTTTGCGAGCACCAATACGGGAAGTTCCTCCAGATCCATTTGATATGAGCAAATCATTTTCCTCGAAAAGTGTGACCATTTCTTTAAACAAATCCAACCTAGGACTTGTGGAATCTCTTTCTGTAGCAAATGTACCCTATTCCATGAGAAATAGAATTGACAAGACCTTGTTTAGTATGGGGCTGTTTGGATGTCGCCTAAGCATGCCACACCGCAGATGTGGCCTTGTCTAAGCTGCGACGCTCATTTTCAGCGCCATATCTGCAGCAGAAATTGGCGTGAAAATTGTACTATGAGGGCTGTGGTAGAGGTGTGGTGCGACTAAGCTGCAGCGAGATCCAAACACGGACGGGCGTGCCTATGGTGCGGCGTTGACCGTCCATGGGGTGTTGCGGTCGAAAACCAAACATGCCCTATATTTAGGTTACTGAAAAGATGTTACTTTCAGGAACAATTACTTACCATAGAGGGTAGTACATATCTGATTTCAAGATCAACAACATTACAATGCTTGCACCGAACTCCTATTTGCTCATCAATAATGAATTTATGCCTCCCATTTCCGCTAGAAGTGGCTTCCTCTGGTGGAACCTTTTGCCCACCGCAAGTATCATCCTGAAAGCAACAGGAGCATTGGCTTAGTATTTGTAGAAGTGTTGTTGGCAAAGAACGGAAACTTCATAGGTAAGTGTCCAAATTCATCTGAATATGCAGGCCAAAAATAAAGTTTTTTTAATTAGGCATCAATCACTCTAGGACACGTATTGCTTTGTCACTATCTCCACCATATAAGTAAAAGGAAATGATTAGTGTTTGGTCCATTCAGCACACGGATATAAGACTGTCTGGATGGTAATTAGGCTTAATTCATACTCACAAGTAACAACACAAACTTTTTTTAAAAAAATTTAAAGCGATAAATCTCATATTTCTTCCAAAAAGGAAACATTGCAGGGCTGTTAGATTTCAGTTCATCTGTGGCAAATGATACCTTTTTTGCTACTACTTTATTTACTGTGTGGGTAGCCGGTAATGTTGAAATATTATGTGAAATGGTGCTTGCCTAAAGCTTTTGCGTCTGAAAATTCGATATGCCAAAGATACAGCAACCATTCAGAACCAAATGTTGTATTCATGAAACAAAAGAAAAAACTTCAACAAAAAAACTGAATGATAACCGTGTTACAGAAGGTTAAGTACCTCCTCCACATTGGTGGATTCTAGGGCAGCATCAAACTCCCCCCACAATCCTTTCTGAAACTTGTCATGATCAGATTTAACCTCTTCATCCTCACTTCCAAAAGAGAACGTCAGAGGCATGGTACCGGCATTTTGTTGATCTGCAGGAATGGAAGCCTTTGTATAGTTCTCCCATTCGGCAAACATTGCGTCGAACAGTTCATCATAAGCGCCTTTTGCTCTAGATCTTTGATGCTTTCTTATCTTAGCAAGATTTGCATGTTGTTTGAAAGAAAGGTCATTCTGTGCATTGTTCATTGGACGCTCTCCATTCGAACCATTTTGCTTGAGACCATTATGAGTTTTGCCACCTTCCTCGGCAACCTGCACATTTTTATTCAAACCATTATTGGCAGCCTGCACATTCTGTTTCAAATAAGTCATGGCAGCCTGCCCATTGGATGACCCTTTCTTCAGCCTCTGGTATTTCCTGACCACCTCATGTTCATCAGGTTTAGTGCTTGCCTTCCTTTTCCGTCTCCTATTCTTTTTTCTGCTGCTGCTCTTCCGGTGGGTCTCATTACTGTAGTGTTCGATTGATGAATGCAGTCCTTGCGCTGTCGGCTCCGGTAGCAGTATCTCCTCTTCAGACTCAGATGTTGAATCTATATCAATTTTGATAGGTTTACTGAAAAAACCTCGTTTGAGCAGTTTCATGTCGGAGCACTTTAGCTTTGATCGTGTCCGCCTTGCAATACCCTCGCCTGCAGTGTTGTCTGGTTTCTTAGGAAAGTAAATACCCTCAAATATCATCTTTCTGAAGGTGTCAGGGCTATCGCCTTCAGATCGGGCACTTCCAGCAGCCATGGCATTGCTCGGTGCGCCAGAATGCACCGTCCCTGCAACATGAAATTCCTCTTCATGCTCTCCTGATTCCTCCTCACCATCTCTGTTGTCCTCTCCAGATTCCTCCTCACTATCTCCTTCGTAATTGCTAAGTCCACCTTCTTCAGAGCCTAATTCCTCTTCCTCAAGTTCAATGTTCCACTCCATCTCCTCCTGCTCCTCAACATCATCATCATCAGGGGCAGCGGCTTGGTCTTCTTGACTGTGGCTATCACCATTTTCACTCCCTCCGTTCTCGCCCACCAGATACTCTTACTGCTCTCCCTTATGTGCTCCTCCATTGTCACATTCGCTGCCCTCACCATCTACCTCCATCGCCACCTCTTCTACCGTATCCCCCCTTTCCCTCTCCTGCTGCTCTTCGTCTGCCTCTGCATCGCTGTTGAACTCATCGAACACCACCTGCTGCTGCTCTTCGTATGCCTCTGCATCGCTGTTGAAGTCATCGAACACCACACGCTGTTGCTCTTCTTCCCCACCTTCCTCCATCACACAAGCAGAGTACAAAGTATCCTTCATTCGCCCATGCTGCTCTTCCGGAACCCCATCGTCTTTGGTGTCATCCGACACCTGGCGAGCAGAGTGGGAATCCTAGTGCATTCGGCCCCACGGACACACGCGTGACCGGAACCTCGACCCGATCGTCGCACCGATAAGGTTGATCGGCGGCGAACCGCTACATCTCTCGCCGCTCTTCATGCCCCGCCCCTCCTTGCCCGGAGCACCCCAGGACTGCTCGCTGGACACGAGAGTCTTCTTGGCCAAGGGTGATGGGTCCACCTCACTTCCCCTGCAGCCTGCACCTCTATTTTTCTCATTGTTCTTCTCCCTCGAGCTTCTGGCCTCCTCTTTCATCTCTGCCTTGTGGAACCCTGTCTTCCTCTTCGCGGTGGAGCTTCCCGCTGCAGGATCCCCCACCACGGAGCTTGTTCCCTCAGCTGAACCCGTATGCGAGAGTCACCCCTCAACACCAGGATCGTACTCGGTTGGTGTCACACGCTGCGACACCGGCAATGCACATCAACAAGGACAGATCAAAATATAGTAAAATGAAGCAAATTTAGATGAGTAAATCAGAATGCGATTGAACATAATTTTATAAACATATGAGAAAACGTGGTCTGAATTTTTACACTACTCCAAATTATAACTACAGCGGTAACAACGTATCGAGCCCACCGATTCGATGTTCTAGCAGCACCCAACACTCTGCAGTGAGCAAGGACCGTAGGAACCATCCATCCCACGAGGGATAACGCTTCCATTAGATCCCTTTATGCACATACCCAAAATGATAACCTGCTTACCTGGAAAAATATTAATCAACAAACCGTGAGCAACTAATACTCAACAAGACTTGCCCATCAAATGACTCACTAGACAATATGCAAAGGTTATAATAGAAGTTGGGTCGTTGCATAAAACATAGCCTAATAAGTTTTTCCTTATGCTAAGATTTCAGCATCACCTTTTTAGTTGTAGCGAAAAGTAAATTTAGTTCCTACAGCTAGCTCAAACAAGTTGGAAGCAAGAGTTAATAATCATAAAGTTGACCACATTATTTATAAATTTCAGTTATTACAACAATGTGATGCATGAACAAGCGGTACTCATTGACCGCGAGTGACGGCAATTTGAATCGAGTTACTCTTGCATGAAACCTATATGCACGACACATACGCCTGCTTGGAAGAGGCATAAGGCACACTTCCCTCCACATCGTATGTGGCAACCTTTCACAAGGCAACCAAATGCCGAACCAGTTCCACCGTCCCGGGCAGAGGGGATCCTAGCTACTGCCACACTGTCTTCCTAAACATCACCATAAAGATGGTCGTATAAGTTCCGACACCATGGTTACCATGATACATTGGTTTACTAGCGCCCATATCACTAGCATGCACATGGTACATTCGATACTTGTCCAATTGGGCCAACAACGAACGGTCCTGAATCGACACGGACGGGGCTACGAGAGTCCACCTTCCAACACCAGCCTCAACCTACCGGTCCAGAACCGATGTAGTCACGCAAGCGCTAGCCTTGCTGTGCTGGCCCATGACATAGCCTTGTGCATTCCACCCTACCATAAGCAGACCCCCATCCAGTCACCAAATTAATCTCAAGTGATCAAAGTGAAAATTCATTATGTCAATTTTACACCAAAAACTTACATCGCGTGAGTAGATTCAAACTACTCGACTTCTACCGTTTTTAACTTAATTAAGCATAGCATACTACTTGGGTTGTTGAACTAATCTACCCAATAGCCCAAAAGGGACAATTTGGCCATGCAAGTGGAGTTTTATTACAACACCTAGACGTAATGCACAAACTTATACTTGACCGACATAGACATATTCCAAAACAAAACATGTAAAATGGTATATGCACTGGGACTTGCCTTGTTCTAGGTTAGTGTCAAGTTAGATTCCAGCTCCTTCTCCTCCTTATACGTTGTCGCCTCGATCACCTTGGTTCCTATCGTCATGCCATGAGTGTGCAAAAAGGGATAAGTACATTTACTCATGTATGCATGCATAATGATGACATCAAGGAGTGCAATGACTCAATGAGAAGTAATTTAATGGAAATTAGAGAGTACAAAGGAATGAATAATCATGAACCATCTTCTTGGATGTTATGCTCATAATAGGAATAGTGGGGTCTCAAATATAGGAATGTGATCATGTGTGTCACAAAATAATGCAGCAGGTTTAATGTAGTTGATGGGTAATTAGTGACACGTTGAACCTAGGGTGCAACATTCAGAATTCAGAGGAAACCGGTATATTATACATTAATATAGTTACAACTTTAGTATCTGCATTCCATAATGCAAAATCTGAAAGTAATACAGCTATGAGTGTTTAATGAAGCTGAAATTCTTATAGAGGCAACTAGGGATACGAGGAGAATGCCGGAAAAGTTTGGGCTCAGTCCAAGGAACCTAGTGGCCACAATTGAGGTAATGGTGTTTAGGAGAAATTAAATCACCGAGAAAATAATAAAGGTTTTCATGACAGGACAAGGGCACACAGCTGTGTAGAGAAGGCTGTTATGGACTCAACAAAATTGGTGTCACAATGTTTTGAATTTCCTACAAGGTTCTATGGATTTTTAAATTTCAGCTATTTTCTGGTGTATCCCCTGGCCGAAAATCTGATGGGAAAAAGGGCTCAGCTGCTGACCAGAGGGCCCCATGGATCAGGTTCTTCTTCTTCTTCCTGCCAGGGCCGCCCCTTGCCTGAATACTTGCTGGTGCAGCTTGCCTAGGGTTTGCAGCGACCTCTCCCCGATTGAGCAAGCCTACCCAGGGATTTTGGGGATCAACGAATCGAATGGCGCCGTTGGTTTGTGCTATCAATCACTGGAATGGGCCTGCAGCAGTGACAGGTGGAACCCTAACCGGTACACCATCATGAAGGCCATGGGAGGTCTTTGGAGGCTTGAAAATTCACCCTAGAGCATCAGGAGAGGACGAAGGTCGCAGAAAAATCACTGGAATGGGACAATTTGACCTGGATGAGGCGAATTTGGCCGGCCATGAGAAGTTGGGCCATTGACCAAAAAAATGAGGAAAAATTTTGTGCTCTCACTTGGGAAATGCAGAAGGGAGGAGATGAGTGGTGTGTGAGCAACATTGAAAGGGGGACGCACCTCTGCAGCAGCACGGACGAGCGGAACAGTGGCTGCTCCGGTGTGACGACGGTGGTGAGCTTGCGGCGTGGCTCAGATCTGCAGCAGTGGAGGGGAGGCACGGGGAAGCTCCTGGTGCTGGTCAGTGGACCAGGGGTGGCTCGGACAGAGCTAGGGTGAGCGTAGCCGGCGGGCAGGAGCGGAGTACGCGCACGGTAGGAGAACTCAGATCGCAGATCTACTGGTTCTGTCTGAGAGGAGAAGAGACTAGGTGTTGAACGAGCAAGGAACTGAACTGACAGAGCTGGGTGAGTGGAACCTCTATGGATCACGAGGTGGTCCAAGCTGGAAGCAGGATAGAGGCAGAGGCTGGTAAACGGGCCCAGTGGCATAGAACAAAAACAGCAGCAACTCATGGAACAGTCTAGTGTACCAGCAGACTTGAAATAAGAAAAACAAATAGCAAATGAGCTTAAAACCTCTGAAATTTTGAGGGTCATTTTCTATAAAAAAATCTAAAATATCAAACACAAAATTGAGTGAATTTAACAGGAGTTTTATGATTTTTCTTGTATAGACATGCATTGAGCCGAATTGCAATGTTCAAGCTCTAAATGATGCACCATTTAGCAGCTGCTGTATAGGAATATTATGTTTGAGTATGCAAGATGATGAAAATGAGAAATCGAGCATAAGAAAATGATGATACCAGCTTCAATTATACGGTCTCACATAATTAGTTTCAATGCTTTTATCTATACTTAGCTACAGATTCTTGCAATAACTTGTGATGAGCTGAAAAGGAGATGACTGTACACAATTTACATGATAGAAATATGATGCACCATGACATGCTTGATTATGATAAAATCGTGGTAATGCACATATGCAAACATGAAGTGCTCATATAATCAATTATGATTTGTTCTGTCTTGTTTTAACTAGATAACATTGCAAGGATTTTGGGGCTGCTGAAAATAGAGAGGTGGGGTGTCACATGCACGAGAGCCGGAACCACTGAACGGCTCCTCCTTAACACACCTCTTCCTATGGCCGCTTCCCTTGGTCAGAAGTACCTTACAGGGCGGCGATTCGGTACGAATCCGGCAAATTCTTCTTCACTGCCATTGTAGGAGGAAGAGATGATGATGACCTCGGGCTGAGGCTGATCGGGGGAGCGGGCCGTAGCGAGAAGAAGCGGGGAGACAAGGTTCTCTGACCGCAGAGGAGTCACCTCCAACGTGCGCCCCCAGCCACCACTAAACTCTGTGTTGATTCCTACATCTTCGACGGGCTCCGTTTTGATGAGCTTTGGGCCCTCGCCACCGCATCGATCACGGCGCCTTTCCCCCACGCCACGCCACTGCTCTCGTCGTCTTCGTAGCTGTAGATTTCTATGCGAGTCTTGGTCTTGCCGAGGGAGCGCCCAGTGGTGGGCTGCTTGGGCATCGCCGGCGGCTGGGGGGGCGAAGCGGCAGAGAGGCAAGGGGCCGATGGCGATGAGAGGGATTTCTGCGCTCTCTTAGAATAGGAAACGATGGCTGGAATAGGAAAAGTTTCTCATGCTCTTGCAGTGTTATAGCTGGCGAGGTGTGGGAAGGCGATTTTTTGCTGAACTGTCGCTTGAGATCTGATGGTCTTCTTTTCAGATCCAGCCATATAAAAGCCTACCCCCCCCCCCCCCCCCCTCATTGATTCACCTTAACCCTAATAATTTTCTCCCTCTCTCCTCTCCACTGTGGCTGTAAAAGCCCTATTTTTTCATAGTGCAAAGTTCAGTTAGAAGGATTACAAATTTTGAATGATAAAAAGAAATAAAAAGGAAATGAGAAAAACAAAGTAATTCAAATGCTAATAGAGGGAATTCAAAAAAATAAACTAAGGTACTGTTCAAATGAGGTTAACATGAGGATTTGAGTTGACCATTGGATTCCTAATAATTCAAATAGTATCTCCAAACTCATAGTTTCTGAGGCAGGTCTGATATTTAATTCCATGGCTACATTGAATTCCATCCAAATTCAAATTCAAATGTGAATTTGAATGAAATTGGGTCAAATCAGTGATTTGGTTCTAAAATCAAATCCCAGATATTTCTTTTTGGCTGTATGTCAAATTTTATGATTTTTTGACACAAGTTGGTGGAATTTTTCACTGAGCAGAGGAGAGAAGAGAAAATAGCTTTGGTAGGACCCACTGGTCAGTGTCTCAGCTGAGCTGAACCGACTGAAGCTCTGTTTTCTCTGCTCTTCCCGCCGATCAACGCTCAGCACCGTGCTTCCCAGCTCATGAAGCAAGCAACCAGGCAGCTCGGTAGCATGTGGAGTTAAAGGCAGTGGTGCGCAAGGGGCGGTGGAGTTGCCCTTGATGCCAGCTACGACGCCACGAACGCCGACTCCAGCACCACAAGACCTGACCACGCCGGCTAGTGTGGCAATGCCCACTTTCGGGTATGAGCCCCGCACATCGTTGGCTGCACCGGCTCCTGGGATCGAGTTTACATCACCACCTGTGGGTGAACTTGACCTCGATAATGATCACAATGACACTCCTCTCAGGTTTCGTGCAGTGGACAATATTCTTGGGCTGTCAACACCTCTTGGCTTGGCCAAGCAGGAGGCGGTCCACGAAGTATTGGTGGCACTTGAGGATGAACCTGCAACAGTGGAGGAGGCACTGCAGACCGAGGAGTGGTGTGCAGCGATGCTTGAAGATATGGCATCCATTGAACACAACAAGACGTGGTCTCTCGCGGACCTTCCTGCAGGACAGCTCGACATCGGGCTGAAATGTGTTTTTAAGCTCAAGCGCAACAAGCACGGCGACGTCACCAAGTATAAAGCCCGCCTCGTCGCAAAGGGGTACGTGCAATGCCAAGGAGTTGACTATGAAGAGGTCTTTGCACTGGTGGCGAGGATGGAGTCTATGCGGATGCTCTTAGCTGTTGCTGCTCATTGAGGATGGATAGTGCACCACTTGGACATCAAATCGGCGTTCCTCAACGGCGAGATGGCGGAAAAAGTATATGTGTCAAAGCCGCCTGGTTTCGTTGCTGCTGGACACGAGCACAAGGTGTTGAAGCTGCACAAGGATCTTTACAGTCTTCGACAAGTGCCTCGTGCTTGGAATGCCAAGCTCGACACCAGCCTACATGAGCTTGGTTTCTCCATGATCGAGTGCGAGCATGGGTTGTACACGCGTGGCATCGAACAGTCCCACTTTGTGGTTGGAATCTATGTCGACGATATCATCATCACGGGGGAGTCTGAATCTGTCATCACCATGTTCAAGAAGGACATGAAGTCCCAGTTTTGCATGAGCGCTTTTTGGGGGCTCTCTCATACTACCTCGGCATCAAAGTCAAGCAAGGGCAACATGGCATCGATCTATCGCAGGCCGCCTATGCCAAGAAGGTGCTCGAGAAGGCGGGTATGGGGACATGCAATCCTTGTGTGGCGCCGGTGGAGACGAGACTCAAGTTGTCCAAGAAAAGTTCATCACTGGAGGTGGACTCAACTGAATATCGCAGCTTGATTGGTAGCCTGCGGTATTTGATGAACACCCGTCCTATTCGCGGTGGAATACCTGAGCCGATTTATGGAGGATCCTAAGCAGGAGCACATGGCAGCAATGAAGCACCTGCTGAGGTATGTCGCTGGAACAACCGTCTATGGCTTGGTGTACACAAGGAGCAGCGTCGAGCCTGGCCTTGCTGGTTACGGCGATAGTAACTCGGCAGGCAATGTCGACAACAGGAAAAGCACGAGTGGCATCATCTACTTTCTCCATGGCAACCTGGTGGCTTGGCAATCCCAAAAACAGAAAGTGGTGGCTTTATCCTCGTGCGAAGCTGAGTACATCGCCGGAGCAGCAGCCACATGCCAGGGTGTGTGGCTTGCACGTCTACTCACCGACATTGAGGGTATGAAGCCGATGCCTCCAGTGCTTAATATGGAAAACATGTCTGCGATATCGCTCTCAGAAAGAACCCAGTTCTTCACGATCGAAGTAAGCATATCGACAAAAAATTTCATTACATTCGAGAATTTCTTGATAGTAGTGCTGCAGTTCGACTGGCGTTCACAAGTACTCAGTAACAGCTCGCGGACATCCTGACGAAGTTGCTTGGGAAGTCAAAATTCCAGGACTTCTCGGAGCAGATGGGCGTAACCAAACTGAAGTAAATGATTCCTGACTTAGGGGGAGAATGTTGAAGAAATCAGGAACGTCACTTAGTTTGTGTTTAATCAGTGTAAGTTAGTTGAGTCCTTTGGTCGTCTAAGTTAGTTGTGAGCCTGCCCGTTGTGCAGGCGCGTAAGTGTTCCTCGTGTACTCAGTCTGCATAAGAACGTGGTGTACTCTGTACGTATCTCACGGCACCAACGGCAGCTGCAATCACGTGCGCGAGATGTGGTTTTGCATGGCGTAGCTCGTGGGTTGATCAGTGAATGACGTGCGTGCAGAGTGTGGCGTGAGTTACGGACGTTGTGGCCGTATGGACAAAGTCTTCACTGCTGCTGAACGTCAGTTTGCCGGAACAGCTGCTGGGTATTAAAATTTCGAGGAATAGGCAAAAGTGTACAGCAAATCCATCCCAATACATATTAAAGAAATCAAACGAACAAATTTATGTCATCCAAGTCTTGCAATATGAATGTAAAAAGGTTAAATACAGACGGGTAATCATCAGAATGGTACAATACAACCGAACCAACATGGCAATATCCACTTTGCAAGTTAAGGAACGGATCATCTAATGCTGTTGTGCACATGATACATTTTTTTTCAAAAGCCTCAGTGCAGATGATACACTTCGAGGTCATCCCAAGACTTGGAAGCACAAACAACCAATCAAATGACCTGGCAGCAACAGTATCTTGACAGTTTGTCATCTGGAGCTGGGTGTTGTGTCATGCTTGTTTCATATTATTGGATTTTCATTTTCCTGTTCCATCTCCAGTACATCCCTAGGGAAATAAAACAACATTAGAACTGACCCCAGTACCCAGTTAGAGTAGGCTGATAGAAATTAGGGTTAGGCCTAATTGGTCATTAGGCTCGGCTTAGGGTTAACAGAGGTATGATCAAGCATGTCTAATCTAATTAGATAGTGTGATCAAGAAGAAAAGAGGGATCATGCTCGAGTACGATCGACACCCCTCAGGCGAATCGACCTCCCAGTCACGTTTGGGAGCTGGACGAAAGGAGATTCTCCTACCACACCATCATGGGATGACCCTGCTACGCCAAGTTCATGGCGGTCTCAAACTACACCTACTTAAAGCTGAAGGTCCTAGGACCCTGAGGGGTCATCACCGTGGATTCCACGATCCAACTGGCCTTGTTATGCGAGTTGTACGATAGGGGCGGGGTCCTGGCTTCAGTGACACTTCCATTAGGAGAAACACCTATGGCAGGAGTCTGCATCTGGTGCAACCTAAATCATGGTCATCTGTCCCCGGGCGTCTTCGAGCTCGATAAAGGAATCAGAAGGTCCTCGAAGCCACATCGCGGTCCAGAGCGAGAAGAACCCGAACGACGCCGCATCGCCCGAGGGACAGTAGGACACACTTGGTAGGACTACGACAAGCATGCGCCCTGGCTCCTCCGCGCTGGCGCTCGGCACTCCCACGACATCCATGTAATTAGGACAAGGCGCGATGCGTTAGCACGATCAGAGCTGTCGATGACTGACCGCTCTAGATGCACTGCCCGGAGGACGAGCACTAGGACAGTCAGATCCTCGGACTGAGACCCGAGTCACAGTTGTAAATACCCGGGCTCCGGGGCTACCGCCCGATCGAGGGTCCAACCTCGCCCTAGAAATCTTTCCTTAGAAACGCCCCTCGCCAGAGCGTTTTCCTCATGATATACGAAATGCGGCTCACGAACAATGAAAGTTCCGAGTATTGCGATTCAAATGAGATGAGGAGATGGAAAACAGATTGTAGCATAAATAATTTTAAAGTCATTGTAAAGGATTCATAATACATCATGGCTCGCACGAGTACAAAGAAAAGTAAAAAGATTACATCTCGGATTGATTCTCGCCTATGATTATACTACTCCTCAAAGGACCGGGAGTTTTTTTTCTCCCCTTCAGCAAGGAGACGGCCGCGTTTTCTACCAAAGCATGTTTGGCCTCCCACAGGGAAATGATCTGGCAAAAACCAAAACATCTGTGGGTTGGAGGAGCAGATCTCCCGATGGGCGAATGGCCCCTTATAACCAAATACAGAGGCCATCCCGCCCTTGCCCAGTAAGAGGGCCTCTCATCTCCAAAGCCGAAGACAACGGCACCTCACAGCCGGTCGAGGTGTGACGGGATGCCGAAGCCCGTTGAGCACGGTCGGAAAGCCAAAACAACCAATATATTTTCCAATTGACCCGACAACCACATGAGAAGGCTTTGGTCACGCGGACATATGCGCTGCATCCGGATCAAATCAGCTTCCCCTTCAAACTCCCATCCTGATACTCCACATTCAAACCTCTGAGAGGCTTCTCCCCTTTTCAAACTTCCAGGTAACTCCTCCCCCTCCGAACCTCATTACGAGACTCCATCGCCCGCTGCTCCGCCGCCCATTGGCCAGACACAGAGCCTCGACCTCAACGCCCTCTCATCTGCATACGATGGACTGCAAGAAGTTGATAGCTGATTGCTTGTTTATTGTCACAACTGGAGTTCCTTCCGGCCATTTGGTGAACTTGTCATTGGCAACATACAAGAACTTGTAACCCCCGACGGCTCTTGGGAAAGGTCCCAAGATGTCCATCCCCCACATAGCGAAAGGCCATGTAGGAGGTATCATTTGTAGAGGCTGAGCCGGTGTGTGAATTTGCTTTGCATGGAACTGGCATGCTTCGCATTTCTTCACCAGCTCAGTTGCATCCTGGAGCGCTATAGGCCAGTAGAAACCATGTCGGAAGGCTTGAAGAAGGGTAGCACCCGTTCCGCCAGTCTTGAGATGAACTGGCTGAGGGCGGCTAGACATCCAGTCAGTTTCTGGACGTCCTTGATGCGGGCTGGTGGCCGCATATCCTCAATGGCTTTAATCTTCGCCGGATTTGCATCTATGCCCCGGTGGTTTACCAGGGAACCAAGAAGCTTTCCGGAGCTAACCCCGAAGACGCACTTGTCTGGGTTCAGCTTTGTGCGAGTGACTCACAACTTGTCAAAGACAGCTTCCAAAGTGTCAAGGAGTGACTCCTTGTCTTTGATCTTTACGACGATGTCATCAACATACACTTCCACTACGTCTCTGATGAGCTCCCCAAAGGTTTTGTACATAGCTCGTACAAATGTTGAGGCTTCATTTTTGAGACCAAATGGCATGGCAGTATAACAATACAATCCATCTATTGTGATAAAAGAAGTATGTTCCTCATCTTTCCTAGACATTCTCATTTGATGGTACCCAGAATATGCGTCTATGAAACATAGTAATTCACACCCGAAGGTGGAATCCACTATCTGATCTATTATAGGTAGTGGGAATGGATCTTTTGGGCATGCCTTATTTAGTATTGTGTAGTCGATACACATCCAAAGCTTCGCTCCGGCCTTGGGTACAACGACTGGGTTCGCCAGCCATTTTGGGTGGAAGACTTCTCAGATGAACCCAGCTTCGAGCAACTTCTTCACTTCTTGTCGTATGAAGTTCTGTCGCTCTACTAATTGCTTCCGATGCTTCTGGTGCACAGGCCGAGCGTCAGGATAGATCTTCAGATTATTCTCGATCACTTCCCTATGGATCCCAAGCATTTGTGACGGTTGCCAGGCAAACACGTTGACATTAGCCCGGAGGAAAGTGATGAGCGCGAGTTCCTATTTGTCATTCAGACCTCCCGATATACGGGTGGTCTGAGCGGCATCGGAACCGATTTGGACGACTTTGACGGGGATGTTGGTGTCGCCGCTTAGTTGCACACGAGGTGCAGAGGTTGAGCCTCGTTGACGAATGCTCGGGGGTTTCGGAGCTTGTTCCTGCCTGGACTCTTCCTCCTGCGCTATAGCAAGCGCATGAAGTTTTTCCATAGCGGTCACTCCGACAGTGCGGTTTCGGCGAAAGAATGGTAATGCCCGTATTTAAGTGCCAATGGGTCAAACATCCTGATGGTGTGGAAGTGGACAATTACGGGCTGACACTGGTAGACTTGAATAAAGTGGGTTATAAAGATGACATGTGGGTTCTCGCCGATAGTGTTGCACAAGTTTTTTATGTTCAAGATCCAGAAACTGAGAAGATGCAAGTAGTTGTTTCTGGAAAGCAAAATATTGTTGGGGTTGAGAATGTGGGAGATAATGAAGAGAAATATAATCAGTATGAAGAGATGTACCTTTTCACCGAACCCGAAAACATCAAGCGCGTAGAGAGAAGCATTAAAAAGAATTTGAAACCCTATATGCGAGAAGATGTCAATGCTGGAAAAAATGTATATAGCAATGCGAGATGATATATATTGTATATATTTGTATCTTTTGAAATCAACTTAGAATAATGCTCTATTTCAGCTTTATATAGCATGTTTCGAACATTATTAAATTCAGTATGTGTATATAAATTTCTTCTGACCTATGATGACCAGGCTTGCCTTCCAACAGCTCGGTTCCAAACAACATCTAGAAGCACAACTCTTGAAGCTCCTATCAAGCTAATCCCTTCACAGCAAGCTCTTGTAGATGCAAGTAACACCCGATACTCATTATTTGGATTGTTAAAAGCTTCAATTGAAGTCTGACGATACTTCCCGTCCATTTGAGGGCTTGTTTGGATAGGAGTGGATCCACTTCAATATAAGTGGTTTGAGGTGGATTGAGGAGAAAATTAGTTCATTCTTCACTTCAATCCACTTCAATCCAATTAGATTGAGTACACCCAAACAAGTCCTGCAAGATTTCTTTTTCTTCTCTCCATTTTGAAAACTTACGAAGATGCTACTTTATTAGTTCTAATGGCTGAATATATTTACTACAAATCAGTATCATCTCTCTTAGTAATTTACACAAGCGACTAAGCGTACAACTTCAATCACAAATCTTGTTTTTACCATTTTCATAGGAATTTGACCTTAATCATTCAACCATAGATTTATCAATAATTGAAGCTTCTTCATCAGACATGTTAATGGCAGTTACAAGTGAAGAGTGTGTCGAAGCTAATGAAATATCAATGGGACTGAAGACAAAGAGATGCTGCATATGAGTGACAATGTCCATGTTAGACAACATGAAGCTATGATGACAACCTTCAACATGAAAAGTGATGCCAAGGTTATGCTTGCATCAACCAAGACATGTTGTGAGGGTATAACACTTGTTGGGGCAAGCATAACCTTGGCCAAAATCAGAACCTCGACTTGATTGTCGGGCTTGTCATTGGCAGGGTGAAGTTTTTGACTGGTATCGCCGGCTCCTCTTCGGTTTCCATCCAAGCGTTGCGGGGGCTTACTTAAGAAGGAAAGCACGTACTGTTTGGGGTTCTTTACGCCTTTCATTCGAACTTGCGCTCAAACCTTCCAAACTTTCACTTGCTTTTCCTCTCTTACCTCGCTGTGCCGCGATGGAGTTGGGTCTCCGCTAGAGCCGACTGAAGACCGATGGTGATTTGAAGAAGGTTCGGGCCCTCATGGGATGGTCCCCTGACTTCTTCAACCACTTGGTCCGCGCCAGCAAGCTTCCGTTCGAGAAGGAACACGCCGGCGACATGGTGTACCTCTCCGCGTACGCCATGGTGGGACTGATCCCACCTTTCTCCTCTTTCTTCCTGATGCTGCTAGACTTCTATGGTCTGCAGCTGTACCACCTTGGCCCCCACTCCATTCTCCTGGTGTCGTTCTTTGTCCACTTCTGCAAGATGTGGGTGAGCATTCCCCCCTGCATTGAGCTCTTCTGCACCTTCTTCACCGTCCACACTACGGGCAGGAGTGACGAGTACCTTGGCTTCTACTATTTTGTGAAGCGCAAGAAGTGCCCGTACAAGTATTTGCGGTCGTTCCCTTCTGGGAAGTGGGATGACTTGAAAAAGGATTGGATTGTCATCAGGGTGGAGGAGCACGAGAAGTTGGAGCTGCCCGAAGGCCTCCCCAACATCGACACTGCAGTTTGGAGTGAAGCTCTGGTGTTGTTAGACGCCTTCAACCCTGCTCTGACCAGGATCCGCCTGTGCGTGGAAGGAGGGGTGACTCCTAAGGCGGTGTTTTGCAACTTCCTGACCAATAGGTGGGCTCCGCTGAAGAAGAGGGAGAAGCTTGCTTGGGCCCTCAACAGTATGCTGGACGACGACCGGATCGAGACCGGTTTGAAGTCGAACATGGAGGGTGCAACTTTGGAGTTCCACCTCAAGAAGTTCCAGCACAGCATCGACGTCGAGGGTGACGACTTGGCTCCGCCAGCAGCTTTCCTCCCTCTGAACATGGAGGCAGAGTTCAGCAGGGAGCTCCGATGGACAATGTCGGTGCTTGATGACATTGGTGTCATTGAGAGACGTTCGATCACCGGGTTGGCGATCTCTGAAGCTCCTGAAGGCGGCTCCGTTCCCGCCCCAAAGCCAAGAACCGAAGTCGTAGGCAAGGGCAAGGAGTTGGCCGAGCCCTCGAGCTGTAAGAGGAAGCATGCCGATAGAAGGTCCGTCAGGCCTGCTTCTTCCGTGGCGGCTCCTTCTCCCCGGAGGGGGAGGTCTACAACGGCGGCATCTACTCCAGTAGCGGCATCTTCCCGGGGTGCTAGCTACGGCCATGTGACTCCAGTACCAAGGGCCAGCTGAGGGCTCTAGGTCTGGAGGTCCATCCCGGTCGAGGGGGGCCTCGACCAGGGAAACACCGATAGCAGCAACAAGCTCCGGGGGACCCACCGGGACTACCACGCCAGTGGCGGCTGGGGCCAGTCCGGAGCGTCCGGGGAAGAGGTTCCATGTTAACTGGTGCGGAAGCCTTCCGAGGTAATTTTTGATTTTTTACCTCAGTCAGTTGTCTTATTGTTATAATTGTATTTTGAATTTCTTCGTGCTTCATCCACAGCGGGCCTAAGAAAAGGGCTGAAGCTCCAGTCCCTGCAGCAGCGGTTGAGGCTGTGTAGGCTGAAGCTCCGGCTCGGATTCGAGCGCCACCCCAAGAGGTGGTTGAGGCTGCGGCAGCTCCGGCGCTGGCTGTCATGGTCTTGTACCTCGACTCATCTCCAAAAGCTCCCGTGGTAGCGCCGGACCACGGGAATGAAGACGTACCAGCGGCACCAGCCCCGGAGGTTGAAACTCCAAGCTTGGATGATGAGATGTTGGACGCTCCAGCCGCAGAGCCGGAGGTAGCTGCGATTCCGACCCTAGAGCCGGATGTTGTTGAAGCCACGACAGTCGAGCCGGTGGTTGATGAGGTCCCAGCGGTGGAGCCAGGTGTTGATGAAGTTCCGGCATTTGAGCCGGTTGTTGAGGAAGCTCCGGCGGTAGAGCCAGTTGCTGTAAAAGTTCCGGCTGTGGAGCCGGTCGTTGAAGAGGTTCTGGCGTCCGAGCCAGTTGCTGTGGAGGTATCGGCGCCTGAGCCTATGATGGTCGAAGCACCAGCGCCTGAGCCTACGATGGTCGAAGCGCCAGCACCTGAGCCAGCGGCGGAGGAGGCGCCTGCGCCGGAGCCGGAAGTAGCTCCTACTCCGACTGAACCTTCAACACCTGTTCTGGAAGTGGTGATCCCGGAGGCGCCCGCTGCTGAGCCAGGGTGCCAAGATGAAGTTGCTGGCCCCCCACCCGAGGGGCCAGTTGTTGATGACTTAGCAGCAGGACCTTCGGAGTCAATTCCGGAGGTCGGAACTTCTGTTGCAGGACCTTCCTCGACGGCGGCCGAGGCTATCCCAGAGGACGGCCCTAGTGTCGTGAAAGCTCAGGGGACCGCTCTTGTAGAGTGGGACCCAATTTTTGTTACTGAAGATCCGCTGGAGCCAACGGAGAGGACCCCGGCAGGTCCGGACCCAATCCCCCTATCGTTGTCTATTGACAACGCATGCTCCAGTCTTCACCAGGTTCAGCTGGCTTTCTACCACGACAGCAAGGCCCTCGAGGAGGAGCGCCAAACCCTTAGGAGGTGGCGCAACTGACTCCATTTCAAGACCAAGCTGGCGCAGTCGAGGCTGGCTGACGACAAGGAGTGGGTGCAGAGGGAAAAGGTCTGCCTGGAGTACTGGGGAAAGCTGTTGGATGAGAGGGAAAGCATGACATGATCCCTCGACAACTAGTCCCGGGTCTTCTATGAGCAGGCCAAGGCTGCAAATAGCGCAGCGGATGATCGCCAGGAAAGGCTCGCCGCCATCCACGATAGTCTCGTCAAGCGTTGGGAGGCTCTTGAAGTGTGGGAGAGAAGGCTCAAAGATGGAGAGCAAAAATTCCTGGAGCTGCGGGATGACCTCGTGAAGAGGGAGGAAGAGCTTGTCCAAAAGACAGCTCTGACTGACAAGATCCTCGAAGAACGCACCAACAAATTGGAGGAGTGTTGCGAGGAGGAGGAGAAGAAGGCCTGGGAGCGAGGGCAAGATCTCTACAAGCAGGAGAATGCCATCGCTGCCAGGGACAAGAAAGTGCGGGGCCGAGAGAAGGATCTGGTCAACCGCTGGAATGAGATCCACCTCTGGGAGGAAGAGCTCAGCAAACGCGGAAGGCAGGTTGCTGAAAAGATTCAGCAGAATGCCAAAGAGGTGGAGCGTCTTGCTCGGGAGAGCTAGGAGCTCGCAGCTGCCAAAAGATCCTTGGAGGAGATGCGAAGCGCAAGGTTTGCGGAGTCCCAACAAGTTTGGGACTTCCTGAGCAAGGCCAACGACGCACTGATGCCAATGGGCTTCAGTCCCGTGCATTCGGATGATCCGGGGCCGGAGCTGGACCAGGCGTTGGAGGCGCTGAGTTCAGCAGGCAACAAGATCACCAAGATGGGCGATGTCATCGCGGACCAGCTGGAAACTGAGGGACAGTCCTTGGCGAAGAACATCGCAGAGTTCGTGCTGACGTGCTACACCAGCCGGGACCCTCGATTCCCTCTGGACCCGGTGCTTGAAGGCCCCATCGAAGGAGAGGGTGAAGCCGCCCAAGCCAGCTTGTCGGAGGTGGCCCAGAAGGTCGCCCAGTTCTTCCATAGGGTCTAGGACCATTTCTCAGTAGCTCCTGCTTGTATTCTCTCTTTTTCTTCTCCAATTTTGTAATCTCTTGTCTCCAGATGAATGAAATCCAAAGTTTTTTTGTGAATTTCATTTTTTGTCTTCAACACCTTTGTCTCACTTGGCCCCCTGGTAGATGTACACAATCTGATTGTGAACATGTACCAAGAGGATGTAACGGTTGTTGAAGACTTGCGTGCTTCGAACTTATAGAATGTAGGTCCGAAGTCTTCGATAGTGTAGGCCCCCTGAGGTTGTCGGAGCTTAGTGGCTCCGGCATTGACCATCATTGGATCTTAGTAGCTCCGGAAGTAGTCTCCATCAATGCGTAAAACATCGATGGTTAGCCCTCTGGGGTGTCGGAGCTTGGTAGCTCCGGCAGTGACCTCTATCAACACGTGGTGTATCGACAACAGACTCCACTATAGAGTCTTTCCACCATCTTTTCTTCACGTTGACGGCTTGCCCCCTAGATTTACCGGAGCTGAGTAGCTCTGGCGACGCTCGATATCAATGTTTGAACATCGACCACAAGCCGCCTAGAGGATGTCAGAGCTTTGGCAGCTCCGACTTCATTCACCATCATCATGAAATATTTATTTTTCCTGCACACTGAAGTCAAGAAAAATAGTAAAATCCGTTTCCTATCTATAACATCATTGCGGCTTACTATTCCCGAGAAAGTTTTAGGTAGAACACAATTCTAAATACAATCAAGAGTGTCGTCTTGTTTCCTTCAGGTTCGATCGTTTCTGGATTCGCCTTACTTCGGCCTGCCGGGGTATAGGTAGAGTGGCGTACTTAGGGTGCATGACCAGGCAAAGTCGATAGCACACTCCGGCCCTAGATTGGCTTGGCGGCATTCAGACGGGTAGACCATCAACAATGTTTGAACCCGGGAGGATAGACAATGCAACTCGAATTGTACATGAACTGGTCGAGCTAAAGTTTCTTAAGAACTGCACAACTTTGTTATAGACAAGAAAGAGATAAATAAAAAATAAAAATATTGAGCCTGTACAAAGTAAATGCACGTGGAATCTGTTTTCACACAATGATGTCCTTCATTATAGGTCCGGAGTACAGGGGAAACAAGTACACTCTTAGGGTACGGAACCAGGCTAAGTGTGTTTTGTTTCTCATTTGACCCAAGGTAGCTAGCTACACTTTTAGTTCTGAGACTGTGACAAGTGTTGCATGGACGTTGTGGACCTAACGGGGTAGGTCCGGTTGCCCTCCCGGAGGAGCTACCCGACTCTGTACAATGACTCTATAACATACATCACATGTAATTATAGACTCACCTCCGTGATATTAAGCGTAGAACTTACGGAGGTGCTCAATGTTCCAAGGATTTGGGAGAGGTGTCCCATCCTCGGTTGCCAAGCGAACGCATCCGGGACAGGATACTTTGATCACTCAGAAGGGTCCCTCCCAGTTGGGGGAGAGTTTGTTTAACCCTTCTCTGGATTGTATTCTCCGTAGCACCAGATCGCCTTCCTTGAGCTGAAGGCTGTGAACATGCCTTTGGTGATAGCGCTGAAGAGCTTGGCGGTATTGGGCATTCCTAACAGCTGCTCGGCACCTTCCCTCTTCAAGGAGGTCAAGGTCTTAACGCCGGAGCAGGTCCTGCATGGCTTTGTCGAAGGTCCGGACCCGGAGCGACCCTGAGGTGATTTTCGGACGGAGGATTGCTTTAGCTCCGTACACCAGGAAGAAGGGTGTCTCTCCAGTTGATCGGTTTGGAGTTGTCCTATTGGTCCATAGAGTGGGCGGAAGCTCCTCGATCAAGTTGGCTCCATGTTTTTTCAGGCGCTCATATGTGCGCGTCTTAAGTCCTTTTAGGATTTCTGCATTTGCTCTCTCGGCTTGGCCATTGCTTGTCGGGTGAGCTACAGAGTCATAGCTGACTTGGATGCTGAGGTCTTCGCAGTATCCTTGGAAAGCAGAGCTTGTGAATTGGGTCCCATTATTTGTTATGATTTTGTTCGGGACTCCAAATCTGCATACGATGGACTGCAAGAAGTTGATAGCTGATTGCTTGTTTATTGTCACAACTGGAGTTGCTTCCGGCCATTTGGTGAACTTGTCATTGGATACATACAGGAACTTGTAACCCCCGACGGCTCTTGGGAAAGGTCCCAAGATGTCCATCCCCCACACAGCGAAAGGCCATGTAGGAGGTATCATTTGTAGAGGCTGAGCCGGTGTGTGAATTTGCTTTGCATGGAACTGGCATGCGTCGCATTTCTTCACCAGCTCAGTTGCATCCTGGAGCGCTATAGGCCAGTAGAAACCATGCCGGAAGTCTTTACCGACCAGCGTGCCGGAAGACACGTGGTTCCCACACTCGCCTCCATGGATTTCTGTGAGGAGCTCGCAGCCTTCTTCCCTTGTGATGCAACGCATTAGGACGCCGTTGGCACCACGCCGGTAGAGATCCCCTTCTACTAGCGTGTATCTTTTAGCCAATCTGACTATCCGGTCAGCGGATACATCATCATCAGGAAGGATATTGTCTTTCAAGTAGCTTCGGATCTCCGAGATCCATGCATCAGAGCTAGCTTGAGCATTTCAGTCTTGCGTGCTGGGTTGCTCGAAGCTTCCGGCAGCACCTACGACCCTTGATGGCTGCCATGGTAATAGGGCCATCGGGACCGCCAGCTTCGGGATGTTGGTCTCGCCCCCTTCGCTCAGTTCGACAGGGTGAGCTGTGGGTTTTGACAACCTCCGAACGAAGGTTCCGTCAGCAGTCGGAGCTCCGGTTGACGCTTTCGTCGAGAGTTCGTCAGCTTCAGTGTTATGGACACGCTGGACATGGTGGAGATCCAGAACTTCGAAGTCCTTCTGAAGCCTCTGGACTTCAAGGAGATAAGCAGCTAGTTGAGGATTGTTACATGAGCATTCACCCTTCACCTATTTAATGATGAGCTGCAAATCTCCCTTGACCAACAGCTGCTTGACACCATATGATAGTGCCACCTTTAGTCCATAAATGAGTGCTTCATCCTCCACCATGTTGTTGGTCGCCTTGAAGTCAAGGTGTACCATGTATTTTACCTTCTCCCCGGTTGGAGCGAGGAATAGGACTGCAGCTCTGGCCCCCTGCTTTTGCATAGATCCGTCGAAGTAGAGGGTCCAGTGAGGCTCGGTGAAGACCAGAGCCTTGAGTTCTGGCTTCTGCTCACTAGGGCCCCAAGGGTTTGATGGAGAGGGGGTCCATTCCGCCATGAAGTCTGCCAATGCTTGACTCTTGATCGCTTGTCTTGGGACGAATTCAAGATCGAACTCGGCTAATTCCGCTGCCCACTTTGCAATGTTCCCAGTAGAGTTGGGATTATGCAAGATCGCACGCAGTGGATAAGAGGTCACCACTGAGATCTTGTGAGCTTGGAAGTAATGGCGAAGCTTCCTGGAGGCGATGAGAACTGCGTAGAGCAGCTTGTGTACCTCTAGATATCGAGTCTTGGCATCATGTAGTACTTCTCTGATGAAGTATATTGGGCGCTGGACTGTCCGGACCCTCCCGGAGGGGCCCGGAGCTTCCTCCACATCGACCTGGACCCTCGCGGAAGGGTCCGGACCTGCTTTGGGGACCTCTGGGTCCTTGCTGGAGGAACCCGGAGCTTCTACTGGAGCGACCCGGATCCTCCCGGAGGGGTCCAGATCTTCTAGAATAACTCCCTGTAGATCCAAGTCTGGGGGCTGGGACCCAGACTAACCTTCAGGAACCTTCAGACATTCTCGGAGGGGTCTGGATTCGTGAGCTTGGGATGGTTCTGGTCTCTCCGAAACCAAGACCATGCTGATAACCTCGTCGGTTGCTAAAATTAAAGCAGTAAGGGCTCACCAGGGTTCGAAGCTACCAAGGTTGGTAGAGTGGTGAGGAGCTGCTTTAGCTCCTGGAATGCCTTTTCTGCTTCTTCAGACCATTGGAATGGTCCGGACTTCCTCAATAGCTTGAAGAAGGGTAGCGCCCGTTCCGCCAGTCTTGAGATGAACTGGCTGAGGGCGGCTAGACATCCAGTCAGTTTCTGGACGTCCTTGATGCGGGCTGGTGGCCGCATATCCTCAATGGCTTTAATCTTCGCTGGATTTGCATCTATGCCCCGGTGGTTTACCAGGGAACCAAGAAGCTTTCCGGAGCTAACCCCGAAGACGCACTTGTCTGGGTTCAGCTTCGTGCGAGTGACTCACAACTTGTCAAATACATCTTGCAAAGTGTCAAGGAGTGACTCCTTGTCTTTGATCTTTACGACGATGTCATCAACATACACTTCCACTACGTCTCTAATGAGCTCCCCAATGGTTTTGTACATAGCTCGTACAAATGTTGAGACTGCATTCTTGAGACCAAATGGCATGGCAGTATAACAATACAATCCATCTACTGTGATAAAAGAAGTATGTTCTTCATCTTCCCTAGACATTCTCATTTGATGGTACCCAGAATATACGTCTAGGAAACATAGTAATTCACACCCGAAGGTGGAATCCACTATCTGATCTATTCTAGGTAGTGGGAATGGATCTTTTGGGCATGCCTTATTTAGTATTGTGTAGTCGATACACATCCAAAGCTTCGCTCCGGCCTTGGGTACAACGACTGGGTTCGCCAGCCATTTTGGGTGGAAGACTTCTCGGATGAACCCAGCTTCGAGCAACTTCTTCACTTCTTGTCGTATGAAGTTCTGTCGCTCTACTGATTGCTTTAGATGCTTCTGGTGCATAGTCCGAGCGTCAGGATAGATCTTCAAATTATGCTCGATCACTTCCCTATGGATCCCAAGCATTTGTGACGGTTGCCAGGCAAACACGTCGACATTAGCCCGGAGGAAAGTGATAAGCGCGAGTTCCTATTTGTCATTTAGACCTCCCGATATACGGGTGGTCTGAGCGGCATCGGAACTGATTTGGACGACTTTGACGGGGATGTTGGTGTCGCCGCTTGGTTGCACACGAGGTGCAGAGGTTGAGCCTCGTTGACGAATGCTCGAGGGTTTCGGAGCTTGTTCCTGCCTGGACTCTTCCTCCTGCGCTATAGCAAGTGCATGAAGTTCTTCCAGAGCAGTCACTCCGGCAGTGCAGTCTCCGCGGATTCGGAGAACACCAGCTGGTGTTGGCATCTTCAACACTAGGTAGCCATAATGAGCAGCAGCCATGAACTTGTACAAGGCGGGCCTGCCCAAAATGGCGTTGAAAGGTAAGTTGATCTGAGCAACGTCAAAGATCAACTTCTCAGTGCGATAATTCTCCCGAGTCCCGAAGGTCACGGGGAGAGTAATGGCACCGAGTGGGGTTATGGCCCTCGGACCTACTCCGGAGAAAGGTCGGGAGGGGCGAAGGTCCGAAGGTAGGAGCTGAAGCTTGACGAAAGCTTCAAAGCTTATGAGGTTCAGCCCCGAATCTCCGTCCACCATTACATGGTGGAGTTGAATGTTATTGATGGTCGTAGATACCATCAAAGGTAGTTGACTAGCTCCGGTCATGTTCTGAGGGCAATCTGAAGCATCAAATGTGATGGTGGTGTCCATCCACTTTTGATGAGGCTCCGCCCTGGCTGTAGGAGCTACTGAGGCCATGTCCCGCCGCATGGTCTTGAGGACACGGAGGGAGGTGATGTCCCACAAACCACCAAAGATGGTGTTCATGGTCTTCCGACGCTCATTCTCGGAGACGTCGGAGTCGTCGTCGACGGAGGTGTAAACAGCCTTCAGGACCTTTTTAGGGTCCTGAAAGCCTAACTCCTCTTCAGCCGGAGCTTCATCGACTTTCTGTTTTCCTTCCCTCTGATGGAAAGGAACTTCTTCCCGGCGCTTGTTGTAGCGCTCGGTAAGGTTTTGGACTTCCCGGCAGTCTTCCAAGTTGTGGCTATTCGACTTGTGAATAGGACACCACACTTTGGAGTTGCCTCCATCTTCAGAAGATGGCTGAGGTCGTTTCTCGGGGCGTGGCCCTCGACCACCCGGAGCTGCAGCAGCTGCAGCAGTAGATGTGCCGGCCGATGACTTCTGCTTATTTATCGTCACAACTAGAGTTGCTTCCGGCCATTTGGTGAACTTGTCAATGGCAACATACAGGAACTTGTAACCCCCGATGGCTCTTGGGAAAGGTCCCAAGATGTCCATCCCCCACACAATGAAAGGCCATTAGGAGGTATCATTTGTAGAGGCTGAGCCGGTGTGTGAATTTGCTTTGCATGGAACTGGCATGCTTCGCATTTCTTCACCAGCTCAGTTGCATCCTGGAGCGCTATAGGCCAGTAGAAACCATGCCGGAAGGCTTTACCGACCAGCGTGCGGGAAGACGCGTGGTTCCCACACTCGCCTCCATGAATTTCTGTGATGAGCTTGCAACCTTCTTCCCTTATGATGCAACGCATTAGGACACTGTTGGCACCACGCCGGTAGAGATCCCCTTCTACTAGCGTGTATCTTTTAGCCAATCTGACTATCCGGTCAGCGGATACATCATCATCAGGAAGGATATTGTCTTTCAAGTAGCTTCGGATCTCCGAGATCCATGCATCGGAGCTAGCTTGAGCATTTGAGTCTTGTGTGCTGGGTTGCTCAGAGCTTCCAGCAGCACCTACGACCCTTGATGGCTGCCATGGTAATAGGGCCATCGGGACCGCCAGCTTCGGGATGCTGGTCTCGCCCCCTTCGCTCAGTTCGGCAGGCTGAGATGTGGGTTTTGACAACCTCCGGACGAAGGTTCCGTCAGGAGTCGGAGCTCCGGTTGACGCTTTCGTCGAGAGTTCGTCAGCTTCAGCGTTATGGACACGCTGGACATGGTGGAGATCCAGGACTTCGAAGTCCTTCTGAAGCCTCTGGACTTCAAGGAGATAAGCAGCTAGTTGAGGATTGTTACATGAGCATTCACCCTTCACCTGTTTAATGATGAGCTGCGAAGTTCCCTTGACCAACAGCTGCTTCACACCATATGATAGTGCCACCTTTAGTCCATAAATGAGTGCTTCATACTCCGCCATGTTGTTGGTCGCCTTGAAGTCAAGGTGGACCATGTATTTTACCTTCTCCCTGGTTGGAGCGAGGAGAAGGACTCCAGCTCCGGCCCCCTGCTTTTGCATGGATCAGTCAAAGTAGAGGGTCCAGTGAGGCTCGGTGAAGACCAGAGCCTTGAGTTCCGGCTTCTGCTCACTAGGGCCCCCAGGGTTTGGTGGAGAGGGGATCCATTCCGCCACGAAGTCTGCCAATGCTTGACTCTTGATCTTTTGTCTTGGGATGAATTCAAGATCGAACTCGGCCAATTCTGCTGCCCACTTTGCAATGTTCCCAGTAGAGTTGGGATTATGCAAGATCGCACGCAGTGGATAAGAGGTCACCACTGAGATCTTGTGAGCTTGGAAGTAATGGCGAAGCTTCCTGGAGGCGATGAGAACTGCGTAGAGCAGCTTGTGTACCTCTAGGTATTGAGTCTTGGCATCATGTAGTACTTCTCTGATGAAGTATACTTGTGGTGGGGGCGCAGTGACCAGAGAGAAGACCGCCTCCTCAGGGTGGGCAAGGGACAGAGATAACCGCACGCGACGACGAGCGCACGACACCAGAGAGCGCGGTGGCGGCGGCATGAAGAAGCGTCTTCCACAAAGAGTGCTCGGTTGGAGAAAAACCCCTAATTTGATGGCTTTGTTATCATGTTTTGAATAATATGCTTGTATTGATATGAGGCCAGGAGGCCCAAATATATAGAGGTGCATGATATTACAAATATGCAAAAAAAACCTCATACAATGAGGAAAATACAATAAACTCCTATATCTCTAACAAGAACAATTGCTTGCCATAGAGGGTAGTACATATCTGATTTCAAGATCGACAATATTACAATGCTTGCACCGAACTCCTATTTGCTCATCAGTAATGAATTTATGCCTCCCATTTTCGCAAGAAGTGGCTTCCTGTGGTGGAAGCTTTTGCCCACCGCAAGTATCATCCTGAAAGCAACAGGAGCATTGGCTTAGTATTTGGAGAAGTGTTGTTGGTAAAGAACAGAAACTTCATAGGGAAGTGTCTAAATTCATCTGATTATGCAGACCGAAATTAAAGTTTTTTTATTATACATCAATCACTCTAGGACACGTATTGCTTTGTCACTATCTCCACCATATAAGTAAAAGGAAATGATTAGTGTTTGGTCCATTCAGCACATGGATATAAGACTGTCTGGATGGTGATTAGGCTTAATTTATACCCACAAGTAACAACACTAATTACTTTTTAAAATGTAAATTGATAAATATCAAATTTCTTCCAAAAAGGAAACATTGCAGGGCCCATAGATTTCAGTTCATATGTGGCAAATGATACTTTTTTGCTACTAATTTATTTACTGTGGGTACCCAGTAATGTCGAACTATTATGCGAAATGGTGCTTGCCTAAAGCTTTTGTGTCTGAAAATTCAATATGCCAAAGATACAACAACTATTCATAATCAAATGCTGTATTCATGAAACCAAAAGAAAACTTCAACCAAAAACTGAATGATAATTGTGTAACAGAATGTTAAGTACCTCCTCCACATTGATGGATTCTATGGCAGAGTCAAACTCCGTCCACAATCCTTTCTGAAACTTTTCATGATCAGATTTATCCTCTTCATCCTCACTTCCAAACGAGAACGTCAGAGGCATGGTAACGACATTTTGTCGATCTGCAGTAATGGAAGCCTTTGTATAGTTCTTCCATTCAGCAAACATTGCGTCGAGCAGTTCATCATAAGCAGCCTTTGCTCTAGATGCTTGCTGCTTTCTCATCTTAGCAAGATTTGCATGTTGTTTGAAAGAAAGGTCATCCTGTGCATTGTTCATTGGATGCTCTCCATTCAGACCACTGTGCTTGAGACCATTATGAGCTTTGCTACCTTCCTCGGCAGCCTCCACATTTTTTCTCGAATCATTCACAGCAGCCTGCACATTCTGTTTCGAATCAGTCGTGGCAGACTGCCCATTGGACGACCCTTTCTTCAGCCTCCGGTATTTCCTGACCACCTCATGCTCATCAGGATTAGTGCTTGCCTTCCTTTTCCGTCTCCTATTCTCTATGCTGTTGCTGCTCTTCTGACGGGTCTCATTACTGTAGTATTCGCATGATGAATGCAGCCCTTGTACCGTCGGCTCCAGCGGCAGTATCTCCTCTTCAGACTTAGGTGTCGAATCTATATCAGTTTTGATAGGTTTACAGAAAAAACCTTGTTTCATCAGATTGATGTCCGAGCACTTTAGCTTTGATTGCACCTCCCTTGCTCCATGAAATTTCTCGTCATCTTCTCCTGATTCTCCTGATTCCTCCTCAACATCTCTGTCATCCTCTCCTGATTCCTTCTCATCATCTCCTTCGTAATTGCTTTGTCTACCTTCTTCAGAGTCGAATTCCTCTTCCTCAAGTTCATTGTTCCACTCCATCTCCTCCTGCTCCTCAACATCATCATCAGCGGCGGTGGCTTGATCTTTTCGACCGTGGCTATCGCCATTGTCACTCTCTCCATTCTCACCCACCAGATACTCTTCCTGCTCACCCTCATGTGCTCCTCCACTGTCACCTTCGCTGGCCTCACCACATACATCCATCGCCACCTCTTTTACCGTATCCCCCCTTTCCCTCTCCTGCTGCTCTTTGTCTGCCTCTGCATCACTGTTGAACTCATCAAACACCACCTGCTGCTGCTCTTTGTCTGTCTCTGCATTGCTGTTGAAGTAATCGAATGCCACACGCTGCTGCTCTTCTTCCCCACCTTCATCCATCACCCAAGCAGAGTATGAAGCATCCTTCACTCGCCCATGCTGCTCTTCCGCAAGCCCATCGACTTCAGTGTCATCCGACACCTGGCGAGCAGAGTGGGAAGCTTGGTGCATTCGGTCCCGCTGATGCATGCATGACCGGATCCTCGACCTGATCGTTGCACCGACAAGGTTGATCCGAGGCGAACTGCTACATCTCTTGCTGCTTTTCATGCCCTGCCCCTCCTTGCCCAGAGCACCGCAGGACTGCTCGCTGGACACGAGAGCCTCCTTGGCCAAGGGCGAGTTGTCCACCTCACTTCTCCTACCTGAGCCTCTATTTTTCTCATTATTCTTCTCCCTCGAGCTCCTGGCCTCCTCTTTCATCTCCGCCTTGCGGCACCCTATCTTCCCCTTCCTCTTCGCGGTGGAGATTCCCAGCACAGGATCGCCCACCACAGAGCTTGTTTCCTCAGCTGAACGCGTACGGGAACCGCTGATCGGCTCCTCCTTGACACGCCTCTTCTTATGGCCACTTCCCTTGGTCAGAAGTACCTTACGGGATGGAGATTCGGCACGAAATCCAGCAAATTCTTCTTCACTGCCATCGGAGGAGGAAGAGATAATGATGACCTCGGGCTGAGGCTGACCGGGGGAGCGGGCCGTGGCGAGAAGAGGCAGCGAGACAAGGTTCTCTGGCCGCAGAGGAGTCGCCGCCAACATGCACCCCGAGCCAACCCTAATCTCTGTGTTGATACCCACATCTTCGACGGACCCCGACTTGATGGGCTTCGGGCCATCGCTGCCGCCAGCGATCGCAGCGCCTTTCCCCTGCACGACGCCACCGCTCTCGTTGTCTTCGTTGTTGTAGACTTCTATGCGAGTCTTGGTCTTGCCGAGGGAGCGCCCGGTGGAGGGCCGCTCGGGCATTGCCGGCGGCTGGGGGGGAGTGGCGAGAGGCCGATGGCGACCATAGGGTTTGCTGTGCGCTAGGAAACGATGGCTGGAATAGGAAAAGATTCTCGTGCTCTGGCAGTGTTATTAAAAATGGAACTCTTATTAAGAGTAGACTAAAAAATGTTTCATTTCGAAGCTCAATTAATTATTTAACCAATATTGTGCAAGATTCATTTTAGGAGGTGATAAATGACTAGTACCTTCTTTCACATCTAGGTTCTAGTCTTATAGTCTTGTAATTTTTTTGTTAGATGCTGATTTGTTAGCATGCACAACATTTATCGTATATGTACCGATTCTGGATCGGCATGTATGAGCACATAACCATGCGGCCACGCATATCCAACTGTTCTTTTTCAAATGTTCTATAAGAAATCCAATGTTTTATATTCATGTAAAAAGTTACAGCTTAAACAAAAAATATAAAATGAGAAGGTCACGTCTACAATCACCCTTCCTCTCCACATCACACCAATTTACTAGGAGTAAGAAACCGCAAAGATCGCACGCTCCGTGCTGATGTGCTGCCGGTGAAATTGGGAATTAACCAGGGAAAATCAATTTCTAAAGCACCCTAGATTCAAGATTTAGAAATAAATCCAGTTTAGAGTTAACCATGTTCTCCCTTGTTAGCTTCTCGGTGAGAGGAGCTCAAGAGCACCGGTGTTGCACTTGAGGACGTCACCATTGCATCGGCGAGAGAGAGAAGAAGCAATCTAGATACAGTATAAAGGACTGGCCCTGGTTACCATGTTGGAATTCATATGATATTGGCAAGCGTTGAACCCTTTTGTCTCGGGCCATAAGTTTATTTATACTGGTAGAGTTTGATTAAAAAGAGAAGGTTATTGTAGTTTTCAAAACAGAAAGGAAACATAAGATTACATCAAATATTAACTAATTCTGTTGACTGATTCTATCCTTATCTCTTTCTATATCTCTAACATTTCGAACCCAAGAAGAGCGACCCGGTCTTCGGCTGCGCTCGTAGCAACGTGTCGGCGTACACGGAGGCTTCATCAAAGATCCCGCAACCTCCACCGCCGCCGCCTCCACCCAAGAAGACATTTCCAACCACGATCGGCAGCGCCGGATGCAAGAGAACGACGATGACAGTCCCGCCCAGCTGCGCCGAAGACAAGAAGATGGAGGACACGAAACGCAAGCTCCACAAGTGGTACCAGGAGGCCGAGGGCGCGAAGCCACATCCCACGATACGGGTGATCGAGGCGCTACTGCTGCCGCCGCCACCAAAGAGGAAGATCCAGATGAAAGGGAGGACGGCTGTGATGTTGGCGTGGGGGTATGCGTCCTGCGCAGGTGAAAGGCGCTTGTTGGCCTCGTCGATTCCAAGGAGGTTTTAGTCCAGGGGTCTTGGTCTGTATGCTTTTCGATGAGCCTCACTAAACTGGCCGACTTCGTGTATAGTTTGTTCATCATCTCTTGCAAAATATGGGCTTGATCTGAATGTCCGGGCAGAGAAATAAATCTTTTTTCAGTCTTGTTCATGATACGGCGTGGTGAGTTATTGTTGCCGGATGACTGCCCTCTTTCTAGTGAAGTGACCCAGCACGGTTGGGTAGTGATCTAACGCCAAAGGCTTTGTCTTCTTGCTCCAGCTGGTCACACCATCAGATGCCCCTGGAGCACAGCGAAGCATTGAGATATCCGGCCGCGAACACATCTCAGCTCAACCCTGTTTGCCGTGTTGTCAATGGTCGTGCTCGTGCATCCCAGGCGCTGCCAAGCCGCACAGCTGCTAGGCTTCCACGTCCATGACCATCCCAGCTCAAGAATACATTTCCAAATATTCATTCATATGCTAAAAGTTCTGCATATGGGCTAAAAATTTAACCTGCAGCTACTGGGTATTAAAATTTCGAGGAATAGGCAGAAGTATACAGCAAATCCATCCGAATACATATTAAAGAAATCAAACAAACAAATTTAATTATGTCATCCAAGTCTTGCAGTACAAATACAAAAAGTTTAAATACCAAATACAGTGGTTCACAAAGACGGGGAATAGTCTCAGAATGGTACAATACAACCGAACCGATATAGCAATATCCACTTTACAACTTAAGGAACAGATCATCTAATCCTGTTGTGCACATGATACACTTTTTTTTTTAAAAAAAACTGAGTGCCGACGATACACTTCGAGGTCATCTCAAGACTTGGAAGCACAAACAACCAATCAAATTACCTGGCAGCAACAGTATCTTGACAGTTTGTCATCTGGAGCTGGGTGCTGTGTCATGCTTGTTTCATATTATTGCATTCTCATTGTCCTGCTCCGTCTCCAGTACATCCCTAGGGAAATAAAACAACATTAGAACTGACCCCAGTACTCAGTTAGGGTAGGCTGATAGAAATTAAGGTTAGGCCTAATTGGTCATTACACTCGGCTTAAGGTTAACAGAGGCATGATCAAGCATGTCTAATCTAATTAGATAGTGTGATCAAGAACAAAAGAGGGAGCGGCGCACCCGAGATCCAGACGCGGCGTGCCCTCACGCGCGTTTCGCCTGGACCGGCGCCACCACTGGAACCGCCAATGCCCCATGCTTCGAGCGGATAAGCCAGAGCACCACGAACGCCTGTGCCGGCATACGAGCACTTCCACGGTTTGCGTCCCCACCATGCGGGACGTGGCATCATGAGCATGGAAATTAACCTGCACACGGTCCCATTCCCAATGACTATTTCAAGTCAGGGCGCGTCGCGCTAGATTCCGAGTAGACACGCCCAGACCTGGGCGAGACCACAATCCGAACCAAGTTCTATCACCACGCCGATCCATACATGGTGCGCTCTCACGCGCATTCCGCCTGGACCGGCGCCACCACTAGCACCACCAACGCCCCATGCTTCTAGCGGATAAGCCAGAGCACCACGACAGCAGCCTCCTCATGGCATGTGATGCCCGTAGCAGCCTAAGTGAGGTTCGGTCCGACCCATCGGGACCCCCATCCCTGGTCAGACCGCGCTGCCTACGAGCAAAAGAACGAGTGCCGTCACAAACAGTACACCAGCGACTACCGCCTTCAACCGAGGAATGACGCCCCACCCGGATGAGAGTCACCGACAGGATCGTGTCGTCCACCCACTTGTCTCCACCAACCCAGGCGAGAGAAGCAATTTTCGATCTTTGCATGGCCCTCGGTATTGGGAAGATTGCTCGGGAGGGGGTTATGCGACTTTCCTCCAAGCTGCTGTGATGTCATCAGGGAACCGGCCCATCCATCGTCAGAAGGGCGATAACCTCACCCACAAGTCGGTGCCTTGGAGAACAAGAAGAAGCCAAGACCAAAGCTTTCGCTCTCTTGACAGACTAGATACATAGAACAAACACTATAAAACCGACCCCACTATGAGGAATGTTGGATAGATAAGACCGCCTCGCCCCCCCTCCCCATAAAAGGACACCTAAGTCCTTACGCAAGGGGGCAAATTCACTCTGTATTTGCGGTTACTTTACGCATTTCCTTACACACTTTTCCTTTGGTGCTCTTGCACCCTTTTCCTTTGGTGCACTTGTGTTCACAGCTTATTTATCATACGCCCGTGTGCTTTTACGCTTACACATCACTTTTATAGAAGTTCTTACTTTCTTAGAGTTCATATACTGAGTAGGCCGAAGGCTTGCTAAGTTTTATTTAGCGAAAATCAACAAAATGAAAGAAGGGAGGCACGCAGCCTGGTGCTAAAATTGGCCCAAAGCCAGCTAAAGTAAATCCGGCAAATTCTCAAAAAAAATGGAAATGGCAGCCCGACAGCTCGGCCTCACAACTAATTAGGCCCGCTGGCCCATTAAATAATACAGAAAAATTCAGACAAAATGGGAAAGGGCAGCCCATTGGCCCATTAAGACCTCCTGCATGCGCTCTCGGCCTGGTTTGCGAGCGCTGCCTAATGCCATCCTTCCTATGACGATCCAACGACCAGAAACAAAAATGCGGCGTGACCTTTGTTTATCTGAGCCGTTGATCGTGTGGAGGTTGTGAGCCGAGGTATTTAAGTCAAAAATGGTGAAACCATAGCCCATTCTGAGTTTCCCCGTCCCTTTCTCTTCACTAACTGACGCAAGAGAGCGAGCGAGGCTCAGTCCACCGCGGTGGGAGGGCTTCGGTGCAGTTGCAGCCGCCACACCGGTGCGCAAGCCTGGCGTTAGGCGGCTCATCGTCAGTGGGTGGCTCCGGTGAATGGAAGCACCTCGGAGAAGGGATCCCTGCTGCACTAGGGTTTCGACCGAGAACCTAGGGTTCCGGTGAACCTATTGTGGTGAGGCTGAGGTCCCGGTGGGCGCCACCATCGGCCCTCTCACCGGCGCGCTCGTTCATCATTGGGTGAGCGCGCTGCCGTCGATCGGCTCGACGCTGTGCCTAGCACCATAAAAGCCCAGATCCGGCAACCTCCATGAGTGAAGTTACAGTCCGGAAGCGCAGTTCATCCCTCAATGAGCTCGAAGCTTCATCCGAGAAGACTGACGCCCTGAGGTGGCAGATTCAGCGGCTTGTGAGCCACCCTTCCCGAAAGCCTCGGTGGTGAGGTTTCCGGTGATTTCGCCGGTGTCCTCAAAGTCGACACAAGAAGGCAGTCCCGCAAAATTATGGTAACTAATTTAAGTCAGATCTGCCCTAATCCCTTTCTTAACCTTATTCTTGAATTGAATCAAGTCTGAGTTTGCTTTGGGTCTGATCCAATTCGATTCCAAAATCGGATTGAATCCTGATCTCTTTTCCTGATCCGTTTCAAATTCATGCTTCTGAGTTGATTTTTAGTATTGAATTCAAAACCCTAATCACCTCCTTCTAATTTCATTTGGGCTTTACTTAATCAAAAACTTAAGAAAACTGATATTAAACTTAGGTGGCCGAAACCTAAAACCAGTTAGGTGGCCTGGTTACCATTGATAGAAATTAGGGTTAGGCCTGATTGGTCATTAGGCTCGACTTAGGGTTAACAGAGGCATGATCTGTTGTACTTAATATCGTTTCGTCTGCACATTTGCATGGTCATGCATATTTCAGTTTTGTTGGATCGAGTTTGGAGGGAACGCGTACGTTCAAGCAGTGAACCAGGTCCACACTCTTTCCTTCGTTTGTGGCGGTGATCGGGTAAACACATGAAGCAGAGCAGGTGGAGCTGTCGGGACCTTCCCCGACCTTGTTCCTCTTGTTGCCGATGTGTGGCACTTAGGGATTGGGAACCGATGCTTCTAATCTTGGCTTAACCCCTAATCCATCGGTGCCCTCTGTTTATGTAGGGAGGATCCGACCAAGGGGGCCTCCCAACCGTAACGGCTAGGTGTGTCCCGATCAGACACGGGGGTGCTTAATGAAGTTAAGTCGGTTACCTTAATAACCGACTCCTAATCTGAGACTAATTAAACTAACCCGTATTCAATTCTAACATAGGCATACCGGTAAACTAATAGTTTACTCCCTTCCACACTAAGAATAACAGATGGCATGATTATACAGAGAGTACAAGTACTCATCTGCAGCGCACACTGATAAAGGATATCTTTTTCCACAAACAACAAACCTCAGTTAAATAAATGAACGTAGCAGGAATGCAATCCAGTAGGCATATAGATGAAATTGCTTAGGTATATTGGATAATCGTATCTGTAATATGGATCTCTGTTTCATCTGATATGGAATGAAGGTGGCTTTACCAATTCAAAAAAAAAGCAGGAACACAAAAACAAAATCACAAATTAACATTACAAATATTAAAGTATTAGAACATTTCCACTAACCTGGTTGATCCGTCGGTTTGATTGTCAATGCGAATCTGCACGAACAAATCTTTAAGGTCTTCTCGTGCTGCCATCGCTTCCAGAACCCTGTCATTGGATGTTGATTCTGGTGATATGTTGCCTCCTTCAGGTTGCTCTTCATTTGAAAACAGCCTTTTAGACATGTGCTCCTTCTTTGCTTGTGTGCTGTATTTCTCCATCTCCTTCGTTCCGGCCGCAATCAGATTGTATGTATATACAATTTTATTCTGTCCAAATCTGTAAGCTCGGCCAATAGCTTGCCTTCCCACAGAAGGGTTCCATACAACATCAAGAAGAATCACCCGTGATGCCCCAACAAGTGTTATACCCTCACAACATGCCTTTGTTGATGCAAGCATAACTTTTGCATCGCTCTTCATGTTGTTGAAGGTTGTCATCATGGCTTCACGCTGTTTAACCTGGACATTGCCACTCATATGTAGGATCTCTTTATCTTCAGTCCAGTTGAATCTTCTTTTTATCTGGTCCATGATCAAGGACAGAGGTTCAAGATATTGGCTGAATACCAGCACTCGCTCATTTAATGCTTGACATTGATGGATGGCCTCCACAACGAACCTCGTCTTGACTCCTTCACACGGGTTTGACCGAAGGCTCTCCAACAAAGTATGGTCCATCATACATGCCTCTTTCTCAGACAGTTTTGTGCAGGTGATGAGGGACGGGTGCACCAAAGCAAGGGAGATCTTGTATTCTGCATCAAGCGCTCCCATTGCTGCTGTCTTCTCAATGCTTGTGATGACTTCCTTTTGACGAGGAAGGGGGTTTAGGATCACAACGGTTTCTTTCAGACCAGGGAGAGACTTTTCAAGGAAGTTACCCTTATGGTAGTGCACAATAGGTTCCAATTTTGCTCGGATATAATCTATGTGCTCCTCTGTGATGTTATTCAATCTCAAACAAGTCCAATCTTTGCCTCCATCCTTCTCCAGACGCATTGCATCCTTTGGCCTAACCAGGTACAGTGTATTATATAGCTCCTCAAAGTTGTTTTGGAATAGAGTCCCTGAAAGAATTATCCGCTTCTCTGTGCGGACCCGTGAGAGAACCTTCCAAATAAGACTTGTCCTGTTCCTTGGAGTGTGCCCTTCATCAAGGACAAGCAGGTCCGGTCTCTCGAGTAGTAACTTCCTCACATTATCTCCATCCATGCCGTCATCATTTGCTAGCTTTCTGAAAAGTGTGTAGCTCACACCGATTACACTGGTACCATTCACCCAGGACGCTAACTTCACCAATCGCCTGTAATTTTGATCCATTTTATTTGTCAATAACCTTCGAGCAAAACTTCCATCTTTTTCAATCTTTTCTTGGAGGGTCTTGTCATCAATGCAGTTGATCTCAGTTGAATTCAGTACATGAAAAGGCAGTTTCACCTTCCATTTTTTAAACTCCTGCTCCCATGTCACCAGCATCGCCCTTGGAGCAATGATCACTGGGCAACACTGTGGGAAAACCTCTAGGTATGATTGAACAAAAGTGATTGCTAGTCGAGTCTTGCCTGTCCCTGGGGCATGAGAAATCACACAACCACCTCCAATATCGGTGTTCGCTGCACACCTCAGCTCTTCAATTTCAGTACTCCCTGCCAATTTCCTCCACATGAATTCAAATGCATCCTGCTGGTGCAGGAACATACCTTCCATGACTCCAGGAATGAGATTCCAAACAGAACCAGCTTTGCGACCACCAATACGGGAAGTTCCTCCAGATCCATTTGATATGAGCAAATCATTTCCCTCGAAAAGTGTGACCATTTCTTTAAACAAATCCAACCTAGGACTTGTGGAATCTCTTTCTGTAGCAAATGTACCCTATTCCATGAGAAAAAGAAAACACTTAAGCCATAATAATAGAATTGACAAGACCTTGTTTAGTATGGGGCTGTTTGGATGTCGCCTAAGCATGCCACACCGCAGATGTGGCCTTGTCTAAGCTGCGACGCTCATTTTCAGCGCCATATCTGCAGCAGAAATTGGCGTGAAAATTGTACTATGAGGGCTGTGGTAGAGGTGTGGTGCGACTAAGCTGCAGCGAGATCCAAACACGGACGGGCGTGCCTATGGTGCGGCGTTGATCGTCCGTGGGGTGTTGCGGTCGAAAACCAAACATGCCCTATATTTAGGTTACTGAAAAGATGTTACTTTCAGGAACAATTACTTACCATAGAGGGTAGTACATATCTGATTTCAAGATCAACAACATTACAATGCTTGCACCGAACTCCTATTTGCTCATCAATAATGAATTTATGCCTCCCATTTCCGCTAGAAGTGGCTTCCTCTGGTGGAACCTTTTGCCCACCGCAAGTATCATCCTGAAAGCAACAGGAGCATTGGCTTAGTATTTGTAGAAGTGTTGTTGGCAAAGAACGGAAACTTCATAGGTAAGTGTCCAAATTCATCTGAATATGCAGGCCAAAAATAAAGTTTTTTTTAATTAGGCATCAATCACTCTAGGACATGTATTGCTTTGTCACTATCTCCACCATATAAGTAAAAGGAAATGATTAGTGTTTGGTCCATTCAGCACACGGATATAAGACTGTCAGGATGGTAATTAGGCTTAATTCATACTCACAAGTAACAACACAAACTTTTTTAAAAAAAATGTAAAGCGATAAATCTCATATTTCTTCCAAAAAGGAAACATTGCAGGGCTGTTAGATTTCAGTTCATCTGTGGCAAATGATACCTTTTTTGCTACTACTTTATTTACTGTGTGGGTAGCCGGTAATGTTGAAATATTATGCGAAATGGTGCTTGCCTAAAGCTTTTGCGTCTGAAAATTCGATATGCCAAAGATACAACAACCATTCAGAACCAAATGTTGTATTCATGAAACAAAAGAAAAACCTTCAACAAAAAACTGAATGATAACCGTGTTACAGAAGGTTAAGTACCTCCTCCACATTGGTGGATTCTAGGGCAGCATCATACTCCCCCCACAATCCTTTCTGAAACTTGTCATGATCAGATTTAACCTCTTCATCCTCACTTCCAAAAGAGAATGTCAGAGGCATGGTACCGGCATTTTGTTGATCTGCAGGAATGGAAGCCTTTGTATAGTTCTCCCATTCGGCAAACGTTGCGTCGAACAGTTCATCATAAGCGCCTTTTGCTCTAGATCCTTGATGCTTTCTTATCTTATCAAGATTTGCATGTTGTTTGAAAGAAAGGTCATTCTGTGCATTGTTCATTGGACGCTCTCCATTCGAACCATTTTGCTTGAGACCATTATGAGTTTTGCCACCTTCCTCGGCAACCTGCACATTTTTATTCAAACCATTATTGGCAGCCTGCACATTCTGTTTCAAATCAGTCATGGCAGCCTGCCCATTGGATGACCCTTTCTTCAGCCTCTGGTATTTCCTGACCACCTCATGTTCATCAGGTTTAGTGCTTGCCTTCCTTTTCCGTCTCCTATTCTTTTTTCTGCTGCTGCTCTTCCAGTGGGTCTCATTACTGTAGTGTTCGATTGATGAATGCAGCCCCTGCGCTGTCGGCTCCGGTGGCAGTATCTCCTCTTCAGACTCAGATGTTGAATCTATATCAATTTTGATAGGTTTACTGAAAAAACCTCGTTTGAGCAGTTTCATGTTGGAGCACTTTAGCTTTGATCGTGTCCGCCTTGCAATACCCTCGCCTGCGGTGTTGTCTGGTTTCTTAGGAAAGTAAATACCCTCAAATATCATCTTTCTGAAGGTGTCAGGGCTATCGCCTTCAGATCGGACACTTCCAGCAGCCATGGCATTGCTCGGTGCGCCAGAATGCACCGTCCCTGCAACATGAAATTCCTCTTCATGCTCTCCTGATTCCTTCTCACCATATCTGTTGTCCTCTCCAGATTCCTCCTCACCATCTCCTTCGTAATTGCTAAGTCCACTTTCTTCAGAGCCTAATTCCTCTTCCTCAAGTTCATTGTTCCACTCCATCTCCTCCTGCTCCTCAACATCATCATCATCAGCGGCAGCGGCTTGGTCTTCTTGACTGTGGCTATCACCATTTTCACTCCCTCCGTTCTCACCCACCAGATAGTCTTCCTGCTCTCCCTTATGTGCTCCTCCATTGTCACATTCGCTGCCCTCACCATCTACCTCCATCGCCACCTCTTCTACCGTATCCCCCCTTTCCCTCTCCTGCTGCTCTTCGTCTGCCTCTGCATCGCTGTTGAACTCATCGAACACCACCTGCTGCTGCTCTTCGTATGCCTCTGCATCGCTGTTGAAGTCATCAAACACCACACGCTGTTGCTCTTCTTCCCCACCTTCCTCCATCACACAAGCATAGTACAAAGCATCCTTCATTCGCCCATGCCGCTCTTCCGGAACCCCATCGTCTTTGGTGTCATCCGACACCTGGCGAGCAGAGTGGGAATCCTGGTGCATTCGGCCCCGCGGACACACACGTGACCGGAACCTCGACCCGATCATCGCACCGATAAGGTTGATCGGCGGCGAACCGCTACATCTCTCGCCGCTTTTCATGCCCCGCCCCTCCTTGCCCGGAGCACCCCAGGACTGCTCGCTGGACACGAGAGTCTTCTTGGCCAAGGGCGATGGGTCCACCTCACTTCCCCTGCAGCCTGCACCTCTATTTTTCTCATTGTTCTTCTCCCTCGAGCTTCTGGCCTCCTCTTTCATCTCCACTTTGTGGAACCCTGTCTTCCTCTTCGCAGTGGAGCTTCCCGCTGCAGGATCCCCCACCATGGAGCTTGTTCCCTCAGCTGAACCCGTATGCGAGAGTCACCCCTCAACACCAGGATCGTACTCGGTTGGTGTCACACGCTGTGACACCTGCAATGCACATCAACAAGGACAGATCAAAATATAGTAAAATGAAGCAAATTTAGATGAGTAAATCAGAATGCGATTGAACATAATTTTATAAACATACGAGAAAATGTGGTCTGAATTTTTACACTACTCAAAAATATAACTACAGTGGTAACAACGTATCGAGCCCACCGATTCGATGTTCTAGCAGCACCCAACACTCTGCAGTGAGCAAGGACCGTAGGAACCATCCATCCCACGAGGGATAACGCTTCCATTGGATCCCTTTATGCACATACCCAAAATGATAACCTGCTTACCTGGAAAAATATTAATCAACAAACCGTGAGCAACTAATACTCAACAAGACTTGCCCATCAAATGACTCACTAGACAATATGCAAAGGTTATAATAGAAGTTGGGTCGTTGCATAAAACATACCCTAATATGTTTTTCCTTATGCTAAGATTTCAGCATCACCTTTTTAGTTGTAGCGAAAAGTAAATTTAGTTCCTACAGCTAGCTCAAACAAGTTGCAAGCAAGAGTTAATAATCATAAAGTTGACCACATTATTTATAAATTTCAGTTATTACAACAATGTGATGCATGAACAAGCGGTACTCATTGACCGCGAGTGACGGCAATTTGAATCGAGTTACTCTTGCATGAAACCTATATGCACGGCACATACGCCTGCTTGGAAGAGGCATAAGGCACACTTCCCTCCACATCGTATGTGGCAACCTTTCACAAGGCAACCAAAAGCCGAACCAGTTCCACCGTCCTGGGCAGAGGGGATCCTAGCTACTGCCACACTGTCTTCCTAAACATCACCATAAAGATGGTCGTATAAGTTCCGACACCATGGTGACCATGATACATCGGTTTACTAGCGCCCATATCACTAGCATGCACATGGTACATTCGATACTTGTCCAATTGGGCCAACAACGAACGGTCCTGAATCGACACGGACGGGGCTACGAGAGTCCACCTTCCAACACCAGCCTCAACCTACCGGTCCAGAACCGATGTAGTCACGCAAGTGCTAGCCTTGCTGTGCTGGCCCATGACATAGCCTTGTGCATTCCACCCTACCATAAGCAGACCCCCATCCAGTCTCCAAATTAATCTCAAGTGATCAAAGTGAAAATTCATTATGTCAATTTTACACCAAAAACTTACATCGCGTGAGTAGATTCAAACTACTCAACTTCTACCGTTCTTAACTTAATTAAGCATAGCATACTACTTGGGTTGTTGAACTAATCTACCCAATAGCCCAAAAGGGACAATTTGGCCATGCAAGTGGAGTTTTATTACAACACCTAGACGTAATGCACAAACTTATACTTGACCGACATAGACATATTCCAAAACAAAACATGTAACATGGTTTATGCACTGGGACTTGCCTTGTTCTAGGTTAGTGTCAAGTTAGATTCCAGCTCCTTCTCCTCCTTATACGTTGTCGCCTCGATCACCTTGGTTCCTATCGTCATGCCATGAGTGTGCAAAAAGGCATAAGTACATTTACTCATGTATGCATGCATAATGATGACATCAAGGAGTGCAATGACTCAATGAGAAGTAATTTAATGGAAATTAGAGAGTACAAAGGAATGAATAATCATGAACCATCTTCTTGGATGTTATGCTCATAATAGGAATAGTGGGGTATCAAATATAGGAATGTGATCATGTGTGTCACAAAATAATGCAGCAGGTTTAATGTAGTTGATGGGTAATTAGTGACACGCTGAACCTAGGGTGCAACATTCAGAATTCAGAGGAAACCGGTATATTATACATTAATATAGTTACAACTTTAGTATCTGCGTTCCATAATGCAAAATCTGAAAGCAATACAGCTATGAGTGTTTAATGAAGCTGAAGTTCTTATAGAGGCAACTAGGGATACGAGGAGAATGCCGGAAAATTTTGGGCTCAGTCCAAGGAACCTAGTGGCCACAATTGAGGTAATGGTGTTTAGGAGAAATTAAATCACCGAGAAAATAATAAAGGTTTTCATGACAGGACAAGGGCACACAGCTGTGTAGAGAAGGCTGTTATGGACTCAACAAAATTGGTGTCACAATGTTTTGAATTTCCTACAAGGTTCTATGGATTTTTAAATTTCAGCTATTTTCTGGTGTATCCCCTGGCCGAAAATCTGATGGGAAAAAGGGCTCAGCTGCTGACCAGAGGGCCCCATGGATCAGGTTCTTCTTCTTCTTCCTGCCAGGGCCACCCCTTGCCTGAATACTTGCTGGTGCGCGCAGCTTGCCTAGGGTTTGCAGCGACCTCTCCCCGATTGAGCAAGCCTACCCAGGGGTTTTGGGGATCAACGAATCGAATGGCGCCGTTGGTTTGTGCTATCAATCACTGGAATGGGCCTGCAGCAGTGACAGGTGGAACCCTAACCGGTACACCATCATGAAGGCCATGGGAGGTCTTTGGAGGCTTGAAAATTCACCCTAGAGCATCAGGAGAGGACGAAGGTCGCAGAAAAATCACTGGAATGGGACAATTTGACCTGGGTGAGGCGAATTCGGCCGGCCATGAGAAGTTGCGCCATTGACCAAAAAAATGAGGAAAAATTTTGTGCTCTCACTTGGGAAATGCAGAAGGGAGGAGATGAGTGGTGTGTGAGCAACATTGAAAGGGGGACGCACCTCTGCAGCAGCACGGACGAGCGGAACAGTGGCTGCTCCGGTGTGACGACGGTGGTGAGCTTGCGGCGTGGCTCAGATCTGCAGCAGTGAAGGGGAGGCACGGGGAAGCTCCTGGTGCTGGTTAGTGGACCAGGGGTGGCTCGGACAGAGCTAGGGTGAGCGTAGCCGGCGGGCAGGAGCGGAGCATGCGCACGGTAGGAGAACTCAGATCGCAGATCTACTGGTTCTGTCTGAGAGGAGAAGAGACTAGGTGTTGAACGAGCAAGGAACTGAACTGACAGAGCTGGGTGAGTGGAACCTCTATGGATCACGAGGTGGTCCAAGCTGGAAGCAGGATAGAGGCAGAGGCTGGTAAACGGGCCCAGTGGCATAGAACAAAAACAGCAGCAACTCATGGAACAGTCTAGTGTACCAGCAGACTTGAAATAATAAAAACAAATAGCAAATGAGCTTAAAACCTCTGAAATTTTGAGGGTCATTTTCTATAAAAAAATCTAAAATATCAAACACAAAATTGAGTGAATTTAACAGGAGTTTTATGATTTTTCTTGTATAGACATGCATTGAGCCGAATTGCAATGTTCAAGCTCTAAATGATGCACCATTTAGCAGCTGCTGTATAGGAATATTATGTTTGAGTATGCAAGATGATGAAAATGAGAAATCGAGCATAAGAAAATGATGATACCAGCTTCAATTATACGGTCTCACATAATTAGTTTCAATGCTTTTATCTATACTTAGCTACAGATTCTTGCAATAACTTGTGATGAGCTGAAAAGGAGATGACTGTACACAATTTACATGATAGAAATATGATGCACCATGACATGCTTGATTATGATAAAATCGTGGTAATGCACATATGCAAACATGAAGTGCTCATATAATCAATTATGATTTGTTCTATGTCTTGATTTAACTAGATAACATTGCAAGGATTTTGGGGCTGCTGAAAATAGAGAGGTGGGGTGTCACATGCACGAGAGCCGGAACCACTGAACGGCTCCTCCTTAACACACCTCTTCCTATGGCCGCTTCCCTTGGTCAGAAGTACCTTACAGGGCGGCGATTCGGTACGAATCCGGCAAATTCTTCTTCACTGCCATTGCAGGAGGAAGAGATGATGATGACCTCGGGCTGAGGCTGATCGGGGGAGCGGGCCGTAGCGAGAAGAAGCGGGGAGACAAGGTTCTCTGACCGCAGAGGAGTCACCTCCAACGTGCGCCCCCAGCCACCACTAAACTCTGTGTTGATTCCCACATCTTCGACGGGCTCCGTTTTGATGAGCTTTGGGCCCTCGCCACCGCATCGATCACGGCGCCTTTCCCCCACGCCACGCCACTGCTCTCATCGTCTTCGTAGCTGTAGATTTCTATGCGAGTCTTGGTCTTGCCGAGGGAGCGCCCAGTGGTGGGCTGCTTGGGCATCGCCGGCGGCTGGGGGGGCGAAGCGGCAGAGAGGCAAGGGGCCGATGGCGATGAGAGGGATTTCTGCGCTCTCTTAGAATAGGAAACGATGGCTGGAATAGGAAAAGTTTCTCATGCTCTTGCAGTGTTATAGCTGGCGAGGTGTGGGAAGGCAATTTTTTGCTGAACTGTCGCTTGAGATCTGATGGTCTTCTTTTCAGATCCAGCCATATAAAAGCCTACCCCCCCCCCCCCCCCCCCCTCATTGATTCACCTTAACCCTAATAATTTTCTCCCTCTCTCCTCTCCACTGTGGCTGTAAAAGCCCTATTTTTTCATAGTGCAAAGTTCAGTTAGAAGGATTACAAATTTTGAATGATAAAAAGAAATAAAAAGGAAATGAGAAAAACAAAGTAATTCAAATGCTAATAGAGGGAATTCAAAAAAATAAACTAAGGTACTGTTCAAATGAGGTTAACATGAGGATTTGAGTTGACCATTGGATTCCTAATAATTCAAATAGTATCTCCAAACTCATAGTTTCTGAGGCAGGTCTGATATTTAATTCCATGGCTACATTGAATTCCATCCAAATTCAAATTCAAATGTGAATTTGAATGAAATTGGGTCAAATCAGTGATTTGGTTCTAAAATCAAATCCCAGATATTTCTTTTTGGCTGTATGTCAAATTTTATGATTTTTTGACACAAGTTGGTGGAATTTTTCACTGAGCAGAGGAGAGAAGAGAAAATAGCTTTGGTAGGACCCACTGGTCAGTGTCTCAGCTGAGCTGAACCGACTGAAGCTCTGTTTTCTCTGCTCTTCCCGCCGATCAACGCTCAGCACCGTGCTTCCCAGCTCATGAAGCAAGCAACCAGGCAGCTCGGTAGCATGTGGAGTTAAAGGCAGTGGTGCGCAAGGGGCGGTGGAGTTGCCCTTGATGCCAGCTACGACGCCACGAACGCCGACTCCAGCACCACAAGACCTGACCACGCCGGCTAGTGTGGCAATGCCCACTTTCGGGTATGATCCCCGCACATCGTTGGCTGCACCGGCTCCTGGGATCGAGTTTACATCACCACCTGTGGGTGAACTTGACCTCGATAATGATCACAATGACACTCCTCTCAGGTTTCGTGCAGTGGACAATATTCTTGGGCTGTCAACACCTCTTGGCTTGGCCAAGCAGGAGGCGGTCCACGAAGTATTGGTGGCACTTGAGGATGAACCTGCAACAGTGGAGGAGGCACTGCAGACCGAGGAGTGGTGTGCAGCGATGCTTGAAGATATGGCATCCATTGAACACAACAAGACGTGGTCTCTCGCGGACCTTCCTGCAGGACAGCTCGACATCGGGCTGAAATGTGTTTTTAAGCTCAAGCGCAACAAGCACGGCGACGTCACCAAGTATAAAGCCCGCCTCGTCGCAAAGGGGTACGTGCAATGCCAAGGAGTTGACTATGAAGAGGTCTTTGCACTGGTGGCGAGGATGGAGTCTATGCGGATGCTCTTAGCTGTTGCTGCTCATTGAGGATGGATAGTGCACCACTTGGACATCAAATCGGCGTTCCTCAACGGCGAGATGGCGGAAAAAGTATATGTGTCAAAGCCGCCTGGTTTCGTTGCTGCTGGACACGAGCACAAGGTGTTGAAGCTGCACAAGGATCTTTACAGTCTTCGACAAGTGCCTCGTGCTTGGAATGCCAAGCTCGACACCAGCCTACATGAGCTTGGTTTCTCCATGATCGAGTGCGAGCATGGGTTGTACACGCGTGGCATCGAACAGTCCCACTTTGTGGTTGGAATCTATGTCGACGATATCATCATCACGGGGGAGTCTGAATCTGTCATCACCATTTTCAAGAAGGACATGAAGTCCCAGTTTTGCATGAGCGCTTTTTGGGGGCTCTCTCATACTACCTCGGCATCAAAGTCAAGCAAGGGCAACATGGCATCGATCTATCGCAGGCCGCCTATGCCAAGAAGGTGCTCGAGAAGGCGGGTATGGGGACATGCAATCCTTGTGTGGCGCCGGTGGAGACGAGACTCAAGTTGTCCAAGAAAAGTTCATCACTGGAGGTGGACTCAACTGAATATCGCAGCTTGATTGGTAGCCTGCGGTATTTGATGAACACCCGTCCTATTCGCGGTGGAATACCTGAGCCGATTTATGGAGGATCCTAAGCAGGAGCACATGGCAGCAATGAAGCACCTGCTGAGGTATGTCGCTGGAACAACCGTCTATGGCTTGGTGTACACAAGGAGCAGCGTCGAGCCTGGCCTTGCTGGTTACGGCGATAGTAACTCGGCAGGCAATGTCGACAACAGGAAAAGCACGAGTGGCATCATCTACTTTCTCCATGGCAACCTGGTGGCTTGGCAATCCCAAAAACAGAAAGTGGTGGCTTTATCCTCGTGCGAAGCTGAGTACATCGCCGGAGCAGCAGCCACATGCCAGGGTGTGTGGCTTGCACGTCTACTCACCGACATTGAGGGTATGAAGCCGATGCCTCCAGTGCTTAATATGGAAAACATGTCTGCGATATCGCTCTCAGAAAGAACCCAGTTCTTCACGATCGAAGTAAGCATATCAACAAAAAATTTCATTACATTCGAGAATTTCTTGATAGTAGTGCTGCAGTTCGACTGGCGTTCACAAGTACTCAGTAACAGCTCGCGGACATCCTGACGAAGTTGCTTGGGAAGTCAAAATTCCAGGACTTCTCGGAGCAGATGGGCGTAACCAAACTGAAGTAAATGATTCCTGACTTAGGGGGAGAATGTTGAAGAAATCAGGAACGTCACTTAGTTTGTGTTTAATCAGTGTAAGTTAGTTGAGTCCTTTGGTCGTCTAAGTTAGTTGTGAGCCTGCCCGTTGTGCAGGCGCGTAAGTGTTCCTCGTGTACTCAGTCTGCATAAGAACGTGGTGTACTCTGTACGTATCTCACGGCACCAACGGCAGCTGCAATCACGTGCGCGAGATGTGGTTTTGCATGGCGTAGCTCGTGGGTTGATCAGTGAATGACGTGCGTGCAGAGTGTGGCGTGAGTTACGGACGTTGTGGCCGTATGGACAAAGTCTTCACTGCTGCTGAACGTCAGTTTGCCGGAACAGCTGCTGGGTATTAAAATTTCGAGGAATAGGCAAAAGTGTACAGCAAATCCATCCCAATACATATTAAAGAAATCAAACGAACAAATTTATGTCATCCAAGTCTTGCAATATGAATGTAAAAAGGTTAAATACAGACGGGTAATCATCAGAATGGTACAATACAACCGAACCAACATGGCAATATCCACTTTGCAAGTTAAGGAACGGATCATCTAATGCTGTTGTGCACATGATACATTTTTTTTCAAAAGCCTCAGTGCAGATGATACACTTCGAGGTCATCCCAAGACTTGGAAGCACAAACAACCAATCAAATGACCTGGCAGCAACAGTATCTTGACAGTTTGTCATCTGGAGCTGGGTGTTGTGTCATGCTTGTTTCATATTATTGGATTTTCATTTTCCTGTTCCATCTCCAGTACATCCCTAGGGAAATAAAACAACATTAGAACTGACCCCAGTACCCAGTTAGAGTAGGCTGATAGAAATTAGGGTTAGGCCTAATTGGTCATTAGGCTCGGCTTAGGGTTAACAGAGGTATGATCAAGCATGTCTAATCTAATTAGATAGTGTGATCAAGAAGAAAAGAGGGATCATGCTCGAGTACGATCGACACCCCTCAGGCGAATCGACCTCCCAGTCACGTTTGGGAGCTGGACGAAAGGAGATTCTCCTACCACACCATCATGGGATGACCCTGCTACGCCAAGTTCATGGCGGTCTCAAACTACACCTACTTAAAGCTGAAGGTCCTAGGACCCTGAGGGGTCATCACCGTGGATTCCACGATCCAACTGGCCTTGTTATGCGAGTTGTACGATAGGGGCGGGGTCCTGGCTTCAGTGACACTTCCATTAGGAGAAACACCTATGGCAGGAGTCTGCATCTGGTGCAACCTAAATCATGGTCATCTGTCCCCGGGCGTCTTCGAGCTCGATAAAGGAATCAGAAGGTCCTCGAAGCCACATCGCGGTCCAGAGCGAGAAGAACCCGAACGACGCCGCATCGCCCGAGGGACAGTAGGACACACTTGGTAGGACTACGACAAGCATGCGCCCTGGCTCCTCCGCGCTGGCGCTCGGCACTCCCACGACATCCATGTAATTAGGACAAGGCGCGATGCGTTAGCACGATCAGAGCTGTCGATGACTGACCGCTCTAGATGCACTGCCCGGAGGACGAGCACTAGGACAGTCAGATCCTCGGACTGAGACCCGAGTCACAGTTGTAAATACCCGGGCTCCGGGGCTACCGCCCGATCGAGGGTCCAACCTCGCCCTAGAAATCTTTCCTTAGAAACGCCCCTCGCCAGAGCGTTTTCCTCATGATATACGAAATGCGGCTCACGAACAATGAAAGTTCCGAGTATTGCGATTCAAATGAGATGAGGAGATGGAAAACAGATTGTAGCATAAATAATTTTAAAGTCATTGTAAAGGATTCATAATACATCATGGCTCGCACGAGTACAAAGAAAAGTAAAAAGATTACATCTCGGATTGATTCTCGCCTATGATTATACTACTCCTCAAAGGACCGGGAGTTTTTTTTCTCCCCTTCAGCAAGGAGACGGCCGCGTTTTCTACCAAAGCATGTTTGGCCTCCCACAGGGAAATGATCTGCCAAAAACCAAAACATCTGTGGGTTGGAGGAGCAGATCTCCCGATGGGCGAATGGCCCCTTATAACCAAATACAGAGGCCATCCCGCCCTTGCCCAGTAAGAGGGCCTCTCATCTCCAAAGCCGAAGACAACGGCACCTCACAGCCGGTCGAGGTGTGACGGGATGCCGAAGCCCGTTGAGCACGGTCGGAAAGCCAAAACAACCAATATATTTTCCAATTGACCCGACAACCACATGAGAAGGCTTTGGTCACGCGGACATATGCGCTGCATCCGGATCAAATCAGCTTCCCCTTCAAACTCCCATCCTGATACTCCACATTCAAACCTCTGAGAGGCTTCTCCCCTTTTCAAACTTCCAGGTAACTCCTCCCCCTCCGAACCTCATTACGAGACTCCATCGCCCGCTGCTCCGCCGCCCATTGGCCAGACACAGAGCCTCGACCTCAACGCCCTCTCATCTGCATACGATGGACTGCAAGAAGTTGATAGCTGATTGCTTGTTTATTGTCACAACTGGAGTTCCTTCCGGCCATTTGGTGAACTTGTCATTGGCAACATACAAGAACTTGTAACCCCCGACGGCTCTTGGGAAAGGTCCCAAGATGTCCATCCCCCACATAGCGAAAGGCCATGTAGGAGGTATCATTTGTAGAGGCTGAGCCGGTGTGTGAATTTGCTTTGCATGGAACTGGCATGCTTCGCATTTCTTCACCAGCTCAGTTGTATCCTGGAGCGCTATAGGCCAGTAGAAACCATGTCGGAAGGCTTTACCGACCAGCGTGCAGGAAGACACGTGGTTCCCACACTCGCCTCCATGGATTTCTGTGAGGAGCTCGCAGCCTTCTTCCCTTGTGATGCAACGCATTAGGACGCCGTTGGCACCACGCCGGTAGAGATCCCCTTCTACTAGCGTGTATCTTTTAGCCAATCTGATTATCCGGTCAGTGGATACATCATCATCAGGAAGGATATTGTCTTTCAAGTAGCTCCGGATCTCCGAGATCCATGCATCGGAACTAGCTTGAGCATTTGAGTCTTGCGTGATGGGTTGCTCGAAGCTTCCGGCAGCACCTACGACCCTTGATGGCTGCCATGGTAATAGGGCCATCAGGACCGCCAGCTTCGGGATGCTAGTCTCGCCGCCTTTGCTCAGTTCGACAGGGTGAGCTGTGGGTTTTGACAACCTCCGAACGAAGGTTCTGTCAGGAGTCGGAGCTCCGGTTGACGCTTTCGTCGAGAGTTCGTCAGCTTCAGTGTTATGGACACGCTGGACATGGTGGAGATCCAGGACTTCGAAGTCCTTCTGAAGCCTCTGGACTTCAAGGAGATAAGCAGCTAGCTGAGGATTGTTACATGAGCATTCACCCTTCACCTGTTTAATGATGAGCTGCGAATCTCCCTTGACCAACACCTGCTTGACACCATATGATAGTGCCACCTTTAGTCCATAAATGAGTGCTTCATACTCCCCCATGTTGTTGGTCGCCTTGAAGTCAAGGTGGACCATGTATTTTACCTTCTCCTCGGTTGGAGCGAGGAGAAGGACTCCAGCTCTGGCCCCCTGCTTTTGCATGGATCTGTCGAAGTAGAGGGTCTAGTGAGGCTCGGTGAAGACCAGAGCCTTGAGTTTCGGCTTCTGCTCACTAGGGCCCCCAGGGTTTGATGGAGAGGGGGTCCATTCCGCCATGAAGTCTACCAATGCTTGACTCTTGATCGCTTGTCTTGGGATGAATTCAAGATCGAACTCGGCTAATTCCGCTGCCCACTTTGCAATGTTCCCAGTAGAGTTGGGATTATGCAAGATCGCACGCAGTGGATAAGAGGTCACCACTGAGATCTTGTGAGCTTGGAAGTAATGGCGAAGCTTCCTGGAGGCGATGAGAACTGCGTAGAGCAGCTTGTGTACCTCTAGGTATCGAGTCTTGGCATCATGTAGTACTTCTCTGATGAAGTATATTGGGCGCTGGACTGTCCGGACCCTCCCGGAGGGGCCCGGAGCTTCCTCCATATCGACCTGGACCCTCGCGGAGGGGTCCGGACCTGCTTTGGGGACCTCCGGGTCCTTGTTGGAGGAACCCGGAGCTTCTACTGGAGCGACCCAGACCCTCCCGGAGGGGTCCAGATCTTCTGGAATAACTCCCTGTAGATCCAAGTCTGGGGGCTGGGACCCAGACTCACCTTCAGGAACCTTCGGACCCTCCTGGAGGGGTCTGGATTCGTGAGCTTGGGATGGTTCTGGTCTCTCCGAAACCAAGACCATGCTGACAACCTCGTCGGTTGCTGAAATGTAAAGCAGTAAGGGCTCACCAGCGTTCGGAGCTACCAAGGTTGGTAGAGTGGTGAGGAGCTGCTTTAGCTCCTGGAACGCCTTTTCTGCTTCTTCGGACCATTGGAATGGTCCGGACTTCCTCAATAGCTTGAAGAAGGGTAGCGCCCGTTCCGCCAGTCTTGAGATGAACTGGCTGAGGGCGGCTAGACATCCAGTCGGTTTCTGGACGTCCTTGATGCGGGCTGGTGGCCGCATATCCTCAATGGCTTTAATCTTCGCCGGATTTGCATCTATGCCCCGGTGGTTTACCAGGGAACCAAGAAGCTTTCCGGAGCTAACCCCGAAGACGCACTTGTCTGGGTTCAGCTTTGTGCGAGTGACTCACAACTTGTCAAAGACAGCTTCCAAAGTGTCAAGGAGTGACTCCTTGTCTTTGATCTTTACGACGATGTCATCAACATACACTTCCACTACGTCTCTGATGAGCTCCCCAAAGGTTTTGTACATAGCTCGTACAAATGTTGAGGCTTCATTTTTGAGACCAAATGGCATGGCAGTATAACAATACAATCCATCTATTGTGATAAAAGAAGTATGTTCCTCATCTTTCCTAGACATTCTCATTTGATGGTACCCAGAATATGCGTCTAGGAAACATAGTAATTCACACCCGAAGGTGGAATCCACTATCTGATCTATTCTAGGTAGTGGGAATGGATCTTTTGGGCATGCCTTATTTAGTATTGTGTAGTCGATACACATCCAAAGCTTCGCTCCGGCCTTGGGTACAACGACTGGGTTCGCCAGCCATTTTGGGTGGAAGACTTCTCAGATGAACCCAGCTTCGAGCAACTTCTTCACTTCTTGTCGTATGAAGTTCTGTCGCTCTACTAATTGCTTCCGATGCTTCTGGTTCACAGGCCGAGCGTCAGGATAGATCTTCAGATTATGCTCGATCACTTCCCTATGGATCCCAAGCATTTGTGACGGTTGCCAGGCAAACACGTTGACATTAGCCCGGAGGAAAGTGATGAGCGCGAGTTCCTATTTGTCATTCAGACCTCCCAATATACGGGTGGTCTGAGCGGCATCGGAACCGATTTGGACGACTTTGACGGGGATGTTGGTGTCGCCGCTTAGTTGCACACGAGGTGCAGAGGTTGAGCCTCGTTGACGGATGCTCGGGGGTTTCGGAGCTTGTTCCTGCCTGGACTCTTCCTCCTGCGCTATAGCAAGCGCATGAAGTTTTTCCATAGCGGTCACTCCGACAGTGCGGTTTCGGCGAATTCGGAGAACACCAGCTGGTGTTGGCATCTTCAACACTAGGTAGCCATAATGAGCAGCAGCCATGAACTTGTACAAGGCGGGCCTGCCCAAAATGGCGTTGAAAGGTAAGTTGATCTGAGCAACATCAAAGATCAACTTCTCAGTCGATAATTCTCCCGAGTCTCGAAGGTCACGGGGAGAGTAATGGCACCGAGTGGGGTTATGGCCCTCGGACCTACTCCGGAGAAAGGTCGAGAGGGGCGAAGGTCCGAAGGTAGGAGCTGAAGCTTGACGAAAGCTTCAAAGCTTATGAGGTTCAGCCCCGAACCTCCGTCCACCATTACATGGTGGAGTTGAATGTTATTGATGGTCGGAGATACCATCAAAGGTAGTTGACTAGCTCCGGTCATGTTTTGAGGGCAGTCTGAAGCATCAAAAGTGATGGTGGTGTCCATCCACTTTCGATGAGGCTCTGCCCTGGCTGTAGGAGCTACTGAGGCCATGTCCCGCCGCATGGTCTTGAGGGCACGGCGGGAGGTGATGTCCCACAAACCACCAAATATGGTGTTCATGGTCTTCTGACGCTCATTGTCGGAGACGTCGGAGTCGTCGTCGACGGAGGTGTAAACAGCCTTCAGGACCTTTTTAGGGTTCTCAAAGCCTAACTCCTCTTCAGCCAGAGCTTCATCGACTTTCTGTTTTCCTTCCCTCTGACGGAAAGGAACTTCTTCCCGGTCTTGTTGTAGCGCTCGGTAAGGTTTTGGACTTCCCGGCAGTCTTCCAAGTTGTGGCTATTCGACTTGTGAATAGGACACCACACTTTGGAGTTGCCTCCATCTTCAGAAGATGGCCGAGGTCGTTTCTCGGGGCGTGGCCCTCGGCCACCCGGAGCTACAGCAGCTGCAGCAGTAGATGTGCCGGCCGATGACTTCTGCTTGTTTATTGTCACAACTATAGTTGCTTCCGGCCATTTGGTGAACTTGTCAATGGCAACATACAGGAACTTGTAACCCCTGATGGCTCTTGGGAAAGGTCCCAAGATGTCCATCCCCCACATAGTGAAAGGCCATGTAGGAGGTATCATTTGTAGAGGTTGAGCCGGTGTGTGAATTTGCTTTGCATGGAACTGGCATGCTTCGCATTTCTTCACCAGCTCAGTTGCATCCTGGAGCGCTATAGGCCAGTAGAAACCATGCCGGAAGGCTTTACCGACCAGCGTGCGGGAAGACGCGTGGTTCCCACACTCACCTCCATGGATTTCTGTGAGGAGCTCGCAGCCTTCTTCCCTTGTGATGCAACGCATTAGGACGCCGTTGGCACCACGCCGGTAGAGATCCCCTTCTACTAGCGTGTATCTTTTAGCCAATCTGACTATCCGGTCAGCGGATACATCATCATCAGGAAGGATATTGTCTTTCAAGTAGCTTCGGATCTCCGAGATCCATGCATTGGAGCTAGCTTGAGCATTTGAGTCTCGCGTGCTGGGTTGCTCAGAGCTTCCAGCAGCACCTACGACCCATGATGGCTGCCATGGTAATAGGGCCATCGGGACCGCCAGCTTCGGGATGCTGGTCTCGCCCCCTTCGCTCAGTTCGGCAGGATGAGATGTGGGATTTGACAACCTCCGGACGAAGGTTCCGTCAGGAGTCGGAGCTCTGGTTGACGCTTTCGTCGAGAGTTCGTCAGCTTCAGCATTATGGACACGCTGGACATGGTGGAGATCCAGGACTTCGAAGTCCTTCTGAAGCCTCTGGACTTCAAGGAGATAAGCAACTAGTTGAGGATTGTTACATGAGCATTCACCCTTCACCTGTTTAATGATGAGCTGCAAAGTTCCCTTGACCAACAGCTGCTTCACACCATATAATAGTGCCACCTTTAGTCCATAAATGAGTGCTTCATACTCCGCCATGTTGTTGGTCGCCTTGAAGTCAAGGTGGACCATGTATTTTACCTTCTCCCTGGTTGGAGCGAGGAGAAGGACTCCAGCTCCGGCCCCCTGCTTTTGCATGGATCAGTCAAAGTAGAGGGTCCAGTGAGGCTCGGTGAAGACCAGAGCCTTGAGTTCCGGCTTCTGCTCACTAGGGCCCCCAGGGTTTGGTGGAGAGGGGATCCATTCCGCCACGAAGTCTGCCAATGCTTGACTCTTGATCTTTTGTCTTGGGATGAATTCAAGATCGAACTCGGCCAATTCTGCTGCCCACTTTGCAATGTTCCCAGTAGAGTTGGGATTATGCAAGATCGCACGCAGTGGATAAGAGGTCACCACTGAGATCTTGTGAGCTTGGAAGTAATGGCGAAGCTTCCTGGAGGCGATGAGAACTGCGTAGAGCAGCTTGTGTACCTCTAGGTATTGAGTCTTAGCATCATGTAGTACTTCTCTGATGAAGTATACTTGTGGTGGGGGCGCAGTGACCAGAGAGAAGACCGCCTCCTCAGGGTGGGCAAGGGACAGAGATAACCGCACGCGACGACGAGCGCACGACACCATAGAGCGCGGTGGCGGCGGCATGAAGAAGCGTCTTCCACAAAGAGTGCTCGGTTGGAGAAAAACCCCTAATTTGATGGCTTTGTTATCATGTTTTGAATAATATGCTTGTATTGATATGAGGCCAGGAGGCCCAAATATATAGAGGTGCATGATATTACAAATATGCAAAAAAAACCTCATACAATGAGGAAAATACAATAAACTCCTATATCTCTAACAAGAACAATTGCTTGCCATAGAGGGTAGTACATATCTGATTTCAAGATCGACAATATTACAATGCTTGCACCGAACTCCTATTTGCTCATCAGTAATGAATTTATGCCTCCCATTTTCGCAAGAAGTGGCTTCCTGTGGTGGAAGCTTTTGCCCACCGCAAGTATCATCCTGAAAGCAACAGGAGCATTGGCTTAGTATTTGGAGAAGTGTTGTTGGTAAAGAACAGAAACTTCATAGGGAAGTGTCTAAATTCATCTGATTATGCAGACCGAAATTAAAGTTTTTTTATTATACATCAATCACTCTAGGACACGTATTGCTTTGTCACTATCTCCACCATATAAGTAAAAGGAAATGATTAGTGTTTGGTCCATTCAGCACATGGATATAAGACTGTCTGGATGGTGATTAGGCTTAATTTATACCCACAAGTAACAACACTAATTACTTTTTAAAATGTAAATTGATAAATATCAAATTTCTTCCAAAAAGGAAACATTGCAGGGCCCATAGATTTCAGTTCATATGTGGCAAATGATACTTTTTTGCTACTAATTTATTTACTGTGGGTACCCAGTAATGTCGAACTATTATGCGAAATGGTGCTTGCCTAAAGCTTTTGTGTCTGAAAATTCAATATGCCAAAGATACAACAACTATTCATAATCAAATGCTGTATTCATGAAACCAAAAGAAAACTTCAACCAAAAACTGAATGATAATTGTGTAACAGAATGTTAAGTACCTCCTCCACATTGATGGATTCTATGGCAGAGTCAAACTCCGTCCACAATCCTTTCTGAAACTTGTCATGATCAGATTTATCCTCTTCATCCTCACTTCCAAACGAGAACGTCAGAGGCATGGTAACGGCATTTTGTCGATCTGCAGTAATGGAAGCCTTTGTATAGTTCTTCCATTCAGCAAACATTGCGTCGAGCAGTTCATCATAAGCAGCCTTTGCTCTAGATGCTTGCTGCTTTCTCATCTTAGCAAGATTTGCATATTGTTTGAAAGAAAGGTCATCCTGTGCATTGTTCATTGGATGCTCTCCATTCAGACCACTGTGCTTGAGACCATTATGAGCTTTGCTACCTTCCTCGGCAGCCTCCACATTTTTTCTCGAATCATTCACAGCAGCCTGCACATTCTGTTTCGAATCAGTCGTGGCAGACTGCCCATTGGACGACCCTTTCTTCAGCCTCCGGTATTTCCTGACCACCTCATGCTCATCAGGATTAGTGCTTGCCTTCCTTTTCCGTCTCCTATTCTTTATGCTGTTGCTGCTCTTCTGACGGGTCTCATTACTGTAGTATTCGCATGATGAATGCAGCCCTTGTACCGTCGGCTCCAGCGGCAGTATCTCCTCTTCAGACTTAGGTGTCGAATCTATATCAGTTTTGATAGGTTTACAGAAAAAACCTTGTTTCATCAGATTGATGTCCGAGCACTTTAGCTTTGATTGCACCTCCCTTGCTCCATGAAATTTCTCGTCATCTTCTCCTGATTCTCCTGATTCCTCCTCAACATCTCTGTCATCCTCTCCTGATTCCTTCTCATCATCTCCTTCGTAATTGCTTTGTCTACCTTCTTCAGAGTCGAATTCCTCTTCCTCAAGTTCATTGTTCCACTCCATCTCCTCCTGCTCCTCAACATCATCATCAGCGGCGGTGGCTTGATCTTTTCGACCGTGGCTATCGCCATTGTCACTCTCTCCATTCTCACACACCAGATACTCTTCCTGCTCACCCTCATGTGCTCCTCCACTGTCACCTTCGCTGGCCTCACCACATACATCCATCGCCACCTCTTTTACCGTATCCCCCCTTTCCCTCTCCTGCTGCTCTTTGTCTGCCTCTGCATCACTGTTGAACTCATCAAACACCACCTGCTGCTGCTCTTTGTCTGTCTCTGCATTGCTGTTGAAGTAATCGAATGCCACACGCTGCTGCTCTTCTTCCCCACCTTCATCCATCACCCAAGCAGAGTATGAAGCATCCTTCACTCGCCCATGCTGCTCTTCCGCAAGCCCATCGACTTCAGTGTCATCCGACACCTGGCGAGCAGAGTGGGAAGCTTGGTGCATTCGGTCCCGCTGATGCATGCATGACCGGATCCTCGACCTGATCGTTGCACCGACAAGGTTGATCCGAGGCGAACTGCTACATCTCTTGCTGCTTTTCATGCCCTGCCCCTCCTTGCCCAGAGCACCGCAGGACTGCTCGCTGGACACGAGAGCCTCCTTGGCCAAGGGCGAGTTGTCCACCTCACTTCTCCTACCCGAGCCTCTATTTTTCTCATTATTCTTCTCCCTCGAGCTCCTGGCCTCCTCTTTCATCTCCGCCTTGCGGCACCCTATCTTCCCCTTCCTCTTCGCGGTGGAGATTCCCAGCACAGGATCGCCCACCACAGAGCTTGTTTCCTCAGCTGAACGCGTACGGGAACCGCTGATCGGCTCCTCCTTGACACGCCTCTTCTTATGGCCACTTCCCTTGGTCAGAAGTACCTTACGGGATGGAGATTCGGCACGAAATCCAGCAAATTCTTCTTCACTGCCATCGGAGGAGGAAGAGATAATGATGACCTCGGGCTGAGGCTGACCGGGGGAGCGGGCCGTCGCGAGAAGAGGCAGCGAGACAAGGTTCTCTGGCCGCAGAGGAGTCGCCGCCAACATGCACCCCGAGCCAACCCTAATCTCTGTGTTGATACCCACATCTTCGACGGACCCCGACTTGATGGGCTTCGGGCCATCGCTGCCGCCAGCGATCGCAGCGCCTTTCCCCCGCACGACGCCACCGCTCTCGTTGTCTTCGTTGTTGTAGACTTCTATGCGAGTCTTGGTCTTGCCGAGGGAGCGCCCGGTGGAGGGCCGCTCGGGCATTGCCGGCGGCTGGGGGGGAGTGGCGAGAGGCCGATGGCGACCATAGGGTTTGCTGTGCGCTAGGAAACGATGGCTGGAATAGGAAAAGATTCTCGTGCTCTGGCAGTGTTATTAAAAATGGAACTCTTATTAAGAGTAGACTAAAAAATGTTTCATTTCGAAGCTCAATTAATTATTTAACCAATATTGTGCAAGATTCATTTTAGGAGGTGATAAATGACTAGTACCTTCTTTCACATCTAGGTTCTAGTCTTATAGTCTTGTAATTTTTTTGTTAGATGCTGATTTGTTAGCATGCACAACATTTATCGTATATGTACCGATTCTGGATCGGCATGTATGAGCACATAACCATGCGGCCACGCATATCCAACAGTTCTTTTTCAAATGTTCTATAATAAATCCAATGTTTTATATTCATGTAAAAAGTTACAGCTTAAACAAAAAATATAAAATGAGAAGGTCACGTCTACAATCACCCTTCCTCTCCACATCACACCAATTTACTAGGAGTAAGAAACCGCAAAGATCGCACGCTCCGTGCTGATGTGCTGCCGGTGAAATTGGGAATTAACCAGGGAAAATCAATTTCTAAAGCACCCTAGATTCAAGATTTAGAAATAAATCCAGTTTAGAGTTAACCATGTTCTCCCTTGTTAGCTTCTCGGTGAGAGGAGCTCAAGAGCACCGGTGTTGCACTTGAGGACGTCACCATTGCATCGGCGAGAGAGAGAAGAAGCAATCTAGATACAGTATAAAGGACTGGCCCTGGTTACCATGTTGGAATTCATATGATATTGGCAAGCGTTGAACCCTTTTGTCTCGGGCCGTAAGTTTATTTATACTGGTAGAGTTTGATTAAAAAGAGAAGGTTATTGTAGTTTTCAAAACAGAAAGGAAACATAAGATTACATCAAATATTAACTAATTCTGTTGACTGATTCTATCCTTATCTCTTTCTATATCTCTAACATTTCGAACCCAAGAAGAGCGACCCGGTCTTCGGCTGCACTCGTAGCAACGTGTCGGCGTACACGGAGGCTTCATCAAAGATCCCGCAACCTCCACCGCTGCCGCCTCCACCCAAGAAGACATTTCCAACCACGATCGGCAGCGCCGGATGCAAGAGAACGACGATGACAGTCCCGCCCAGCTGCGCCGAAGACAAGAAGATGGAGGACACGAAACGCAAGCTCCACAAGTGGTACCAGGAGGCCGAGGGTGCGAAGCCACATCCCACGATACGGGTGATCGAGGCGCTACTGCTGCCGCCGCCACCAAAGAGGAAGATCCAGATGAAAGGGAGGACGGCTGTGATGTTGGCGTGGGGGCATGCGTCCTGCGCAGGTGAAAGGCGCTTGTTGGCCTCGTCGATTCCAAGGAGGTTTTAGTCCAGGGGTCTTGGTCTGTATGCTTTTCGATGAGCCTCACTAAACTGGCTGACTTCGTGTATAGTTTGTTCATCATCTCTTGCAAAATATGGGCTTGATCTGAATGTCCGGGCAGAGAAATAAATCTTTTTTCAGTCTTGTTCATGATACGGCGTGGTGAGTTATTGTTGCCGGATGACTGCCCTCTTTCTAGTGAAGTGACCCAGCACGGTTGGGTAGTGATCTAACGCCAAAGGCTTTGTATTCTTGCTCCAGCTGGTCACACCATCAGATGCCCCTGGAGCACAGCGAAGCATTGAGATATCCGGCCGCGAACACATCTCAGCTCAACCCTGTTTGCCGTGTTGTCAATGGTCGTGCTCGTGCATCCCAGGCGCTGCCAAGCCGCACAGCTGCTAGGCTTCCACGTCCATGACCATCCCAGCTCAAGAATACATTTCCAAATATTCATTCATATGCTAAAAGTTCTGCATATGGGCTAAAAATTTAACCTGCATAGTGAGTAGCTGCTGGGTATTAAAATTTCGAGGAATAGGCAGAAGTATACAGCAAATCCATCCGAATACATATTAAAGAAATCAAACAAACAAATTTAATTATGTCATCCAAGTCTTGCAGTACAAATACAAAAAGTTTAAATACCAAATACAGTGGTTCACAAAGACGGGGAATAGTCAGAATGGTACAATACAACCGAACCGATATAGCAATATCCACTTTACAACTTAAGGAACAGATCATCTAATCCTGTTGTGCACATGATACACTTTTTTTTTTTAAAAAAACTGAGTGCCGACCATACACTTCGAGGTCATCTCAAGACTTGGAAGCACAAACAACCAATCAAATTACCTGGCAGCAACAGTATCTTGACAGTTTGTCATCTGGAGCTGGGTGCTGTGTCATGCTTGTTTCATATTATTGCATTCTCATTGTCCTGCTCCGTCTCCAGTACATCCCTAGGGAAATAAAACAACATTAGAACTGACCCCAGTACTCAGTTAGGGTAGGCTGATAGAAATTAAGGTTAGGCCTAATTGGTCATTACACTCGGCTTAAGGTTAACAGAGGCATGATCAAGCATGTCTAATCTAATTAGATAGTGTGATCAAGAACAAAAGAGGGAGCGGCGCACCTGAGATCCAGACGCGGCGTGCCCTCACGCGCGTTTCGCCTGGACCGGCGCCACCACTGGAACCGCCAATGCCCCATGCTTCGAGCGGATAAGCCAGAGCACCACGAACGCCTGTGCCGGCATACGAGCACTTCCACGGTTTGCGTCCCCACCATGCGGGACGTGGCATCATGAGCATGGAAATTAACCTGCACACGGTCCCATTCCCAATGACTATTTCAAGTCAGGGCGCGTCGCGCTAGATTCCGAGTAGACACGCCCAGACCTGGGCGAGACCACAATCCGAACCAAGTTCTATCACCACGCCGATCCATACATGGTGCGCTCTCACGCGCATTCCGCCTGGACCGGCGCCACCATTGGCACCACCAACGCCCCATGCTTCTAGCGGATAAGCCAGAGCACCACGACAGCAGCCTCCTCATGGCATGTGATGCCCGTAGCAGCCTAAGTGAGGTTCGGTCCGACCCATCGGGACCCCCATCCCTGGTCAGACCGCGCTGCCTACGAGCAAAAGAACGAGTGCCGTCACAAACAGTACACCAGCGACTACCGCCTTCAACCGAGGAATGACGCCCCACCCGGATGAGAGTCACCGACAGGATCGTGTCGTCCACCCACTTGTCTCCACCAACCCAGGCGAGAGAAGCAATTTTCGATCTTTGCATGGCCCTCGGTATTGGGAAGATTGCTCGGGAGGGGGTTATGCGACTTTCCTCCAAGCTGCTGTGATGTCATCAGGGAACCGGCCCATCCATCGTCAGAAGGGCGATAACCTCACCCACAAGTCGGTGCCTTGGAGAACAAGAAGAAGCCAAGACCAAAGCTTTCGCTCTCTTGACAGACTAGATACATAGAACAAACACTATAAAACCGACCCCACTATGAGGAATGTTGGATAGATAAGACCGCCTCGCCCCCCCTCCCCATAAAAGGACACCTAAGTCCTTACGCAAGGGGGCAAATTCACTCTGTATTTGCGGTTACTTTACGCATTTCCTTACACACTTTTCCTTTGGTGCTCTTGCACCCTTTTCCTTTGGTGCACTTGTGTTCACAGCTTATTTATCATACGCCCGTGTGCTTTTACGCTTACACATCACTTTTATAGAAGTTCTTACTTTCTTAGAGTTCATATACTGAGTAGGCCGAAGGCTTGCTAAGTTTTATTTAGCGAAAATCAACAAAATGGAAGAAGGGAGGCACGCAGCCTGGTGCTAAAATTGGCCCAAAGCCAGCTAAAGTAAATCCGGCAAATTCTCAAAAAAAATGGAAATGGCAGCCCGAGAGCTCGGCCTCACAACTAATTAGGCCCGCTGGCCCATTAAATAATACAGAAAAATTCAGACAAAATGGGAAAGGGCAGCCCATTGGCCCATTAAGACCTCCTGCATGCGCTCTCGGCCTGGTTTGCGAGCGCTGCCTAATGCCATCCTTCCTATGACGATCCAACGACCAGAAACAAAAATGCGGCGTGACCTTAGTTTATCTGAGCCGTTGATCGTGTGGAGGTTGTGAGCCGAGGTATTTAAGTCAAAAATGGTGAAACCATAGCCCATTCTGAGTTTCCCCGTCCCTTTCTCTTCACTAACTGACGCAAGAGAGCGAGCGAGGCTCAGTCCACCGCGGTGGGAGGGCTTCGGTGCAGTTGCAGCCGCCACACCGGTGCGCAAGCCTGGCGTTAGGCGGCTCATCGTCAGTGGGTGGCTCCGGTGAATGGAAGCACCTCGGAGAAGGGATCCCTGCTGCACTAGGGTTTCGACCGAGAACCTAGGGTTCCGGTGAACCTATTGTGGTGAGGCTGAGGTCCCGGTGGGCGCCACCATCGGCCCTCTCACCGGCGCGCTCGTTCATCATTGGGTGAGCGCGCTGCCGTCGATCGGCTCGACGCTGTGCCTAGCACCATAAAAGCCCAGATCCGGCAACCTCCATGAGTGAAGTTACAGTCCGGAAGCGCAGTTCATCCCTCAATGAGCTCGAAGCTTCATCCGAGAAGACTGACGCCCTGAGGTGGCAGATTCAGCGGCTTGTGAGCCACCCTTCCCGAAAGCCTCGGTGGTGAGGTTTCCGGTGATTTCGCCGGTGTCCTCAAAGTCGACCCAAGAAGGCAGTCCCGCAAAATTATGGTAACTAATTTAAGTCAGATCTGCCCTAATCCCTTTCTTAACCTTATTCTTGAATTGAATCAAGTCTGAGTTTGCTTTGGGTCTGATCCAATTCGATTCCAAAATCGGATTGAATCCTGATCTCTTTTCCTGATCCGTTTCAAATTCATGCTTCTGAGTTGATTTTTAGTATTGAATTCAAAACCCTAATCACCTCCTTCTAATTTCATTTGGGCTTTACTTAATCAAAAACTTAAGAAAACTGATATTAAACTTAGGTGGCCGAAACCTAAAACCAGTTAGGTGGCCTGGTTACCATTGATAGAAATTAGGGTTAGGCCTGATTGGTCATTAGGCTCGACTTAGGGTTAACAGAGGCATGATCTGTTGTACTTAATATCGTTTCGTCTGCACATTTGCATGGTCATGCATATTTCAGTTTTGTTGGATCGAGTTTGGAGGGAACGCGTACGTTCAAGCAGTGAACCAGGTCCACACTCTTTCCTTCGTTTGTGGCGGTGATCGGGTAAACACATGAAGCAGAGCAGGTGGAGCTGTCGGGACCTTCCCCGACCTTGTTCCTCTTGTTGCCGATGTGTGGCACTTAGGGATTGGGAACCGATGCTTCTAATCTTGGCTTAACCCCTAATCCATCGGTGCCCTCTGTTTATGTAGGGAGGATCCGACCAAGGGGGCCTCCCAACCGTAACGGCTAGGTGTGTCCCGATCAGACACGGGGGTGCTTAATGAAGTTAAGTCGGTTACCTTAATAACCGACTCCTAATCTGAGACTAATTAAACTAACCCGTATTCAATTCTAACATAGGCATACCGGTAAACTAATAGTTTACTCCCTTCCACACTAAGAATAACAGATGGCATGATTATACAGAGAGTACAAGTACTCATCTGCAGCGCACACTGATAAAGGATATCTTTTTCCACAAACAACAAACCTCAGTTAAATAAATGAACGTAGCAGGAATGCAATCCAGTAGGCATATAGATGAAATTGCTTAGGTATATTGGATAATCGTATCTGTAATATGGATCTCTGTTTCATCTGATATGGAATGAAGGTGGCTTTACCAATTCAAAAAAAAAGCAGGAACACAAAAACAAAATCACAAATTAACATTACAAATATTAAAGTATTAGAACATTTCCACTAACCTGGTTGATCCGTCGGTTTGATTGTCAATGCGAATCTGCACGAACAAATCTTTAAGGTCTTCTCGTGCTGCCATCGCTTCCAGAACCCTGTCATTGGATGTTGATTCTGGTGATATGTTGCCTCCTTCAGGTTGCTCTTCATTTGAAAACAGCCTTTTAGACATGTGCTCCTTCTTTGCTTGTGTGCTGTATTTCTCCATCTCCTTCGTTCCGGCCGCAATCAGATTGTATGTATATACAATTTTCTTCTGTCCAAATCTGTAAGCTCGGCCAATAGCTTGCCTTCCCACAGAAGGGTTCCATACAACATCAAGAAGAATCACCCGTGATGCCCCAACAAGTGTTATACCCTCACAACATGCCTTTGTTGATGCAAGCATAACTTTTGCATCGCTCTTCATGTTGTTGAAGGTTGTCATCATGGCTTCACGCTGTTTAACCTGGACATTGCCACTCATATGTAGGATCTCTTTATCTTCAGTCCAGTTGAATCTTCTTTTTATCTGGTCCATGATCAAGGACAGAGGTTCAAGATATTGGCTGAATACCAGCACTCGCTCATTTAATGCTTGACATTGATGGATGGCCTCCACAACGAACCTCGTCTTGACTCCTTCACACGGGTTCGACCGAAGGCTCTCCAACAAAGTATGGTCCATCATACATGCCTCTTTCTCAGACAGTTTTGTGCAGGTGATGAGGGACGGGTGCACCAAAGCAAGGGAGATCTTGTATTCTGCATCAAGCGCTCCCATTGCTGCTGTCTTCTCAATGCTTGTGATGACTTCCTTTTGACGAGGAAGGGGGTTTAGGATCACAACGGTTTCTTTCAGACCAGGGAGAGACTTTTCAAGGAAGTTACCCTTATGGTAGTGCACAATAGGTTCCAATTTTGCTCGGATATAATCTATGTGCTCCTCTGTGATGTTATTCAATCTCAAACAAGTCCAATCTTTGCCTCCATCCTTCTCCAGACGCATTGCATCCTTTGGCCTAACCAGGTACAGTGTATTATATAGCTCCTCAAAGTTGTTTTGGAATAGAGTCCCTGAAAGAATTATCCGCTTCTCTGTGCGGACCCGTGAGAGAACCTTCCAAATAAGACTTGTCCTGTTCCTTGGAGTGTGCCCTTCATCAAGGACAAGCAGGTCCGGTCTCTCGAGTAGTAACTTCCTCACATTATCTCCATCCATGCCGTCATCATTTGCTAGCTTTCTGAAAAGTGTGTAGCTCACACCGATTACACTGGTACCATTCACCCAGGACGCTAACTTCACCAATCGCCTGTAATTTTGATCCATTTTATTTGTCAATAACCTTCGAGCAAAACTTCCATCTTTTTCAATCATTTCTGCCGGGGGTGGGTCCATTCTTCGGTTTCTGAGCGGTATCTTCAAGGGTCTTCGAACGTGCCATTGGCGATGGTTCGCAGTTAAACCACCGCCGCGTGGCATATCCTGGATGCGGCAGGTGAGATCTCAGCATGCGGATCTCACGCAATTAAAGGTCGCCGGTTCTCGATACAAAAATCGTATCGGTTCCGCGCACCCTGTCAGGCCGCCGCCTTCGGGTTTCCCGCCTTCCATGATGACAACTGTTCGCCTGGGGTAAGAACCTCGACTTGATCGTCGGGGTGGCCCCGGGCCCCCTTGTCATTGGCAGGGTGAATTTTTTGACTGGTATCGCCGGCTCCTCTTCGGTTTCCATCCAAGCGTTGCGGTGGCTTACTTAAGAAGGAAAGCACGTATCGTTTGGGGTTCTTTATGCCTTTCATTCGAACTTGCGCTCAAACCTTCCAAACTTTCACTTGCTTTTCCTCTCTTGCCTCGCTGTGCCGTGATGGAGTTGGGTCTCCGCCAGAGCCGACTGAAGACCGATGGTGATTTGAAGAAGGTTCGGGCCCTCATGGGATGGTCCCCTGACTTCTTCAACCACTTGGTCCGCGCCGGCAAGCTTCCGTTCGAGAAGGAACACGCCGGCGACATGGTGTACTTCTCCGTGTACGCCATGGTGGGACTGATCCCACCTTTCTCCTCTTTCTTCCTGATGCTGCTAGACTTCTATGGTCTGCAGCTGTACCACCTTGGCCCCCACTCCATTCTCCTGGTGTCGATCTTTGTCCACTTCTGCGAGATGTGGGTGACCATTCCCCCCTGCATTGAGTTGTTCTGCTCCTTCTTCACTGTCCACACTACGGGCAGGAGTGACGAGTACCTTGGCTTCTACTATTTTGTGAAGCGCAAGAAGTGCCCGTACAAGTATTTGCGATCGTTCCCTTCTAGGAAGTGGGACGACTGGAAAAGGGATTGGATTGTCATCAGTGTGGAGGAGCACGAGAAGTTGGAGCTGCCCGAAGGCCTCCCCAACATCGACACTGTAGTTTTGAGTGAAGCTCTGGTGTTTTCGGACGCCTTCAACCCTGATCTGACCAGGATCCGCCTGTGCGTGGAAGGAGGGGTGACTCCTAAGGCGGTGTTTTGTAACTTCCTGACCAACAGGTGGGCTCCGCTGAAGAAGAGGGAGAAGCTTGCTTAGGCCCTCAACAGTATGCTGGACGACGACCGGATCGAGACTGGTTTGAAGTCCAACATGGAGGGTGCAACTTTGGAGTTCCACCTCAAGAAGTTCCAGCACGGCATCGACGTCGAGGGTGACGACTTGGCTCTGCCAGCAGCTTTCCTCCCTCTGAACATGGAGGCAGAGTTCAGCAGGGAGCTCCGGCGGACAATGTCGGTGCTTGATGACATTGGTGTCGTTGAGAGACGTTCGATCACCGGGTTGGCGATCTCCGAAGCTCCTGAAGGCGGCTCCGTTCCCGCCCCAAAGCCAAGAACCGAAGTCGTAGGCAAGGGCAAGGTGTTGGCCGAGCCCTCGAGCCGTAAGAGGAAGCATGCCGACAGAAGGTCCGTCAGGCCTGCTTCTTCCGTGGCGGCTCCTTCTCCCCGGAGGGGGAGGTCTACAACGGCGGCATCTACTCCAGTAGCAGCATCTTCTCGGGGTGCTAGCTCCGGCCATGTGACTCTAGTACCAAGGGCCAGCTGAGGGCTCTAGGTCTGGAGGTCCTTCCCGATCGAAGGGGGCCTCGACCAGGGCAACGCCGATAGCAGCAACAAGCTCCGGGGGACCCACCGGGACGACCACGCCAGTGGCGGCTGGGGCCAGTCCGGAGCGTCCGGAGAAGAGGTTCCATGCTAACTGGTGCGGAAGCCTTCCGAGGTAATTTTTGATTTTTTACCTCAGTCAGTTGTCTTATTGTTATAATTGTATTTTGAATTTCTTCGTGCTTCATCCACAGCGTGCCTAAGAAAAGGGCTGAAGCTCCATTGCCTGCAGCAGCGGTTGAGGCTGTGTAGGCTGAGTCCAAGGAACCTAGTGGCCACAATTGAGGTAATGGTGTTTAGGAGAAATTAAATCACCGAGAAAATAATAAAGGTTTTCATGACAGGACAAGGGCACACAGCTGTGTAGAGAAGGCTGTTATGGACTCAACAAAATTGGTGTCACAATGTTTTGAATTTCCTACAAGGTTCTATGGATTTTTAAATTTCAGCTATTTTCTGGTGTATCCCCTGGCCGAGAATCTGATGGGAAAAAGGGCTCAGCTGCTGACCAGAGGGCCCCATGGATCAGGTTCTTCTTCTTCTTCCTGCCAGGGCCGCCCCTTGCCTGAATACTTGCTGGTGCAGCTTGCCTAGGGTTTGCAGCGACCTCTCCCCGATTGAGCAAGCCTACCCAGGGGTTTTGGGGATCAACGAATCGAATGACGCCGTTGGTTTGTGCTATCAATCACTGGAATGGGCCTGCAGCAGTGACAGGTGGAACCCTAACCGGTACACCATCATGAAGGCCATGGGAGGTCTTTGGAGGCTTGAAAATTCACCCTAGAGCATCAGGAGAGGACGAAGGTCGCAAAAAAGTCACTGGAATGGGACAATTTGACCTGGGTGAGGCGAATTCGGCCGGCCATGAGAAGTTGCGCCATTGACCAAAAAAATGAGGAAAAATTTTGTGCTCTCACTTGGGAAATGCAGAAGGGAGGAGATGAGTGGTGTGTGAGCAACATTGAAAGGGGGACGCACCTCTGCAGCAGCACGGACGAGCGGAACAGTGGCTGCTCCGGTGTGACGACGGTGGTGAGCTTGCGGCGTGGCTCAGATCTGCAGCAGTGGAGGGGAGGCACGGGGAAGCTCCTGGTGCTGGTCAGTGGACCAGGGGTGGCTCGGACAGAGCTAGGGTGAGCGTAGCCAGCGGGCAGGAGCGGAGCACGCACACGGTAGGAGAACTCAGATCGCAGATCTACTGGTTCTGTCTGAGAGGAGAAGAGACTAGGTGTTGAACGAGCAAGGAACTGAACTGACAGAGCTGGGTGAGTGGAGCCTCTATGGATCACGAGGTGGTCCAAGCTGGAAGCAAGATAGAGGCAGAGGCTGGTAAACGGGCCCAGTGGCATAGAACAAAAACAGCAGCAACTCATGGAACAGTCTAGTGTACCAGCAGACTTGAAATAAGAAAAACAAATAGCAAATGAGCTTAAAACCTCTGAAATTTTGAGGGTCCAGTGGCGATGAGAGGGATTTCTGCGCTCTCTTAGAATAGGAATCGATGGCTGGAATAGGAAAAGTTTCTCATGCTCTTGCAGTGTTATAGCTGGCGAGGTGTGGGAAGGCGACTTTTTGCTGAATTGTCGCTTGAGATCTGATGGTCTTCTTTTCAGATCCAGCCATATAAAAGCCTACCCCCCCCCCCCTCATTGATTCACCTTAACCCTAATAATTTTCTCCCTCTCTCCTCTCCACTGTGGCTGTAAAAGCCCTATTTTTTCATAGTGCAAAGTTCAGTTAGAAGGATTACAAATTTTGAATGATAAAAAGAAATAAAAAGGAAATGAGAAAAACAAAGTAATTCAAATGCTAATAGAGAGAATTCAAAAAAATAAACTAAGGTACTGTTCAAATGAGGTTAACATGAGGATTTGAGTTGACCATTGGATTCCTAATAATTCAAATAGTATCTCCAAACTTTCATAGTTTCTGAGGCAGGTCTGATATTTAATTCCATGGCTACATTGAATTCCATCCAAATTCAAATTCAAATGTGAATTTGAATGAAATTGGGTCAAATCAGTGATTTGGTTCTAAAATCAAACCCCAGATATTTCTTTTTGGCTATATGTCAAATTTTATGATTTTTTGATACAAGTTGGTGGAATTTTTCACTGAGCAGAGGAGTGAAGAGAAAATAGCTTTGGTAGGACCCACTGGTCAGTGTCTCAGCTGAGCTGAACCGACTGAAGCTCTGTTTTCTCTGCTCTTCCCGCCGATCAACGCTCAGCACCGTGCTTCCCAGCTCATGAAGCAAGCAACCAGGCAGCTCGGTAGCATGTGGAGTTAAAGGCAGTGGTGCGCAAGGGGCGGTGGAGTCGCCCTTGATGCCAGCTACGACGCCACGAACGCCGACTCCAGCACCACAAGACCTGACGACGCCGGCTAGTGTGGCAATGCCCACTTTCGGGTATGAGCCCCGCACATCGTTGGCTGCACCGGCTCCTGGGATCGAGTTTACATCACCACCTGTGGGTGAACTTGACCTCGATAATGATCACAATGACACTCCTCTCAGGTTTCGTGCAGTGGACAATATTCTTGGACTGTCAACACCTCTTGGCTTGGCCAAGCAGGAGGCGGTCCACGAAGTATTGGTGGCACTTGAGGATGAACCTGCAACAGTGGAGGAGGCACTGCAGACCGAGGAGTGGTGTGCAGCGATGCTTGAAGATATGGCATCCATTGAACACAACAAGACGTGGTCTCTCGCGGACCTTCCTGCAGGACAGCTCGACATCGGGCTGAAATGTGTTTTTAAGCTCAAGCGCAACAAGCACGGTGACGTCACCAAGTATAAAGCCCGCCTCGTCGCAAAGGGGTACGTGCAATGCCATGGAGTTGACTATGAAGAGGTCTTTGCACTGGTGGCGAGGATGGAGTCTATGCGGATGCTCTTAGCTGGTGCTGCTCATTGAGGATGGATAGTGCACCACATGGACGTCAAATCGGCGTTCCTCAACGGCGAGCTGGCAGAAAAAGTATATGTGTCACAGCCGCCTGGTTTCGTTGCTGCTGGACACGAGCACAAGGTGTTGAAGCTGCACAAGGATCTTTACAGTCTTCGACAAGTGCCTCGTGCTTGGAATGCCAAGCTCGACACCAGCCTACATGAGCTTGGTTTCTCCATGATCGAGTGCGAGCATGGGTTGTACACGCGTGGCATCGAACAGTCCCACTTTGTGGTTGGAATCTATGTCGACGATATCATCATCACGGGGGAGTCTGAATCTGTCATCACCATGTTCAAGAAGGACATGAAGTCCCAGTTTCGCATGAGCGCTTTTTGGGGGCTCTCTCATACTACCTTGGCATCGAAGTCAAGCAAGGGCAACATGGCATCGATCTATCGCAGGCCGCCTATGCCAAGAAGGTGCTCGAGAAGGCGGGTATGGGGACATGCAATCCTTGTGCGGCGCCGGTGGAGATGAGACTCAAGTTGTCCAAGAAAAGTTCATCACTGGTGGTGGACTCAACTGAATATCGCAGCTTGATTGGTAGCCTGCGGTATTTGATGAACACCCGTCCTATTCGCGGTGGAATACCTGAGCCGATTTATGGAGGATCCTAAGCAGGAGCACATATGGCAGCAATGAAGCACCTGCTGAGGTATGTTGCTGGAACAACCATCTATGGCTTGGTGTACACAAGGAGCAGCGTCGAGCCTGGTCTTGCTGGTTACGGCGATAGTAACTTGGCAGACAATGTCGACAACAGGAAAAGCACGAGTGGCATCATCTACTTTCTCCATGGCAACCTGGTGGCTTGGCAATCCCAAAAACAGAAAGTGGTGGCTTTATCCTCATGCGAAGCTGAGTACATCGCCGGAGCAGCAGCCACATGCCAGGGTGTGTGGCTTGCATTGCACGTCTACTCACCGACATTGAGGGTATGAAGCCGATGCCTCCACTGCTTAATATGGAAAACATGTCTGCGATATCGCTCTCAGAAAGAACCCAGTTCTTCACGATCGAAGTAAGCATATCGACAAAAAATTTCATTACATTCGAGAATTTCTTGAAAGTAGTGCTGCAGTTCGACTGGCGTTCACAAGTACTCAGTAGCAGCTCGCGGACATCCTGACGAAGGTTCTTGGGAAGTCAAAATTCCAGGACTTCTCAGAGCAGATGGGCGTCACCAAACTGAAGTAAATAATTCCTGACTTAGGGGGAGAATGTTGAAGAAATCAGGAACGTCACTTAGTTTGTGTTTAATCAGTGTAAGTTAGTTGAGTCCTTTGGTCGTCTAAGTTAGTTGTGAGCCTGCCCGTTGTGCAGGCGTGTAAGTGTTCCTCGTGTACTCAGTCTGCATAAGAACGTGGTGTACTCTGTACGTATCTCACGGCACCAACGGCAGCTGCAATCACGTGCGCGAGATGTGGTCTTGCATGGCATAGCTCGTGGGTTGATCAGTGAATGACGTGCGTGCAGAGTGTGGCGTGAGTTACGGACGTTGTGGCCGTATGGCCAAAGTCTTCACTGCCGCTGAACGTCAGTTTGCCGGAACAGCTGCTGGGTATTAAAATTTCGAGGAATAGGCAAAAGTGTACAGCAAATCCATCCCAATACATATTAAAGAAATCAAACGAACAAATTTATGTCATCCAAGTCTTGCAATATGAATGTAAAAAGGTTAAATACAAAATACAGTTGTTCGCAAAGACGGGGAATCGTCAGAATGGTACAATACAACCGAACCAACATGGCAATATCCACTTTGCAAGTTAAGGAACGGATCATCTAATGCTGTTGTGCACATGATACATTTTTTTTCAAAAGCCTCAGTGCAGATGATACACTTTGAGGTCATCCCAAGACTCGGAAGCACAAACAACCAATCAAATTACCTGGCAGCAACAGTATCTTGACAGTTTGTCATCTGGAGCTGGGTGTTGTGTCATGCTTGTTTCATATTATTGGATTTTCATTTTCCTGTTCCATCTCCAGTACATCCCTAGGGAAATAAAACAACATTAGAACTGACCCCAGTACCCAGTTAGAGTAGGCTGATAGAAATTAGGGTTAGGCCTAATTGGTCATTAGGCTCGGCTTAGGGTTAACAGAGGTATGATCAAGCATGTCTAATCTAATTAGATAGTGTGATCAAGAACAAAAGAGGGAGCAGCGCAACTGAGATCCAGACGCGATGCGCTCTCGCGCGCGTTCCGCCTGGACTGGCGCCACCACCAGCACCGCCAATGCCCCATGCTTCAAGCGGATAAGCCAGAGCACCACGAATGCCCGTGCCGGCGTACGAGAACTTCCACGGTTCGCTTCCCCACCATGGGGTACGTGGCATCATGATCTTTGAAAGGAACCTGCACACGGTCCCGTTCCCGATGACTATTTCAAGTCAGGGTGCGCCGTGGTCGATTCCGAGTAGACGCCCCCAGACCTGGGCGAGACCGCAATCTGAACCAAGTTCTATCACCACACTGATCCAGACATGTCGCGCTCTCACGCGCATTCCGCCTGGACCGGTGCCACCATTGGCACCACCGATGACCCACGCTTCGAGCGGATAAGCCAGAGCACCACGGCAGTAGCCTCCTCATGGCATGCCATGCCCGTACCGGCTGAATGCAGGTTCGGTCCGGACCATCGGGACCCCCATCCCCCGTCGGACCACGCTGCCTATGAGCATGCGTAGGGCACCATTACAAGAAATACACCAGCAACTACCGCTGATGACCAGGGAATGACGCCCGAGCCCGGACGAGAGTCGCTGACGGGATCGAGCCGTTCACTTGCTTGTCTCCTCCAACCCAGGCGCGACAAGCGATTCCCAATCTTCGTCTGGCCCTCGGCGTCCGAAAGATTGCTCGGGAGGGGATCATGCGACTTCCCTCCGAGCTGCCGCAAAGTCATCAGGGAAGCGGCTACGATGACAATGGGGATTGAATCCCATGCCCCGCCCAGAGCGGGGACTCTCAAGACCACCTTCGGCAACAATAACTTCTAGGGGACGTACGAGTGTCCCTACCACATAAAGAAGCTCAAAGGATGCCGGCGGAGGCCGGACGAAACCCTCCGTAGGTACATGCGGTGTTTCTCTGAGAAGTGCAGCAAGTTCCCTGAAGCGTTCTATGCCGACGTTATGAGAGCTTTCCCCTCGAGGGTATACGAAGCAATTGTTCGGTGTCGCCTCCCGTGCCGCACCGAGCAAAGGGACAATGAGGGGTGGCACCAACGAGCCAAAACCAAGGCCCAACGTACCCAGGACTTGGAGGGGCCTGACGGCTCGTCGGAAGAAAATGGGGCCGCAAGGCCGACCCCAACCAAGGCAGCCTACAGACGCTAACCCCCAGCGTAGCTGCGATCACCGATCGATGCGCAAAAGGTAGGCCGGCCAAATGGCTGACCAGCCACTTCGAGAAGATGCTCGAGAAACCTTGCACTCATCATGCCTTTCCAACAGAGCACGCGCTGGACTGAATCCTCCTCTGACATTTCCTCGAGGGGAAGCTTGGCGCTCCTGGCGGTGGGAGGAAGAAGTCAGCTGCCCTGGGCTTCGAGTCTGCAAAATCTACCCCTGACGAGGACAGCGGGTTCTTCATGATACACGAAGATGGCTCCGCGCTTTGAAACCTGCCCAGCCCTGAGAAGGCGCACGGGGCATGCCGATCCAAGCATCCAAAGTTATCTCCGAAGGTCCAAAATGGCGATCACTTTCGACAGATCGAACCATCCTGATTCTATCCCGCATACTGGGCATTGTCTTTTAGTAGTTGACATGGTCATAGGGCCCGCACGCCTCACCCGAGTGCTGATGGACGATGGGAGCAACCTCAACATCTTGTATGTTGCCACTTTGGACCAGATGGAGATCCCACACTCTCAGCTCTGTCCCCTGTGTGGACCCTTCCAAGGGATCATGCTCGAGTACGATCGACACCCCTCAGGCGAATCGACCTCCCAGTCACGTTTGGGAGCTGGACGAACGGAGATTCTCCTACCACACCATCATGGGATGACCCTGCTACGCCAAGTTCATGGCGGTCTCAAACTACACCTACTTAAAGCTGAAGGTCCTAGGACCCTGAGGGGTCATCACCGTGGATTCCACGATCCAACTGGCCTTGTTATGCGAGTTGTACGATAGGGGCAGGGTCCTGGCTTCAGTGACACTTCCATTAGGCGAAACACCTATGGCAGGAGTCTGCATCCGGTGCAACCTAAATCATGCTCATCTGTCCCCGGGCGTCTTCGAGCTCGATAAAGGAATCAGAAGGTCCTCGAAGCCACATCGCGGTCCAGAGCGAGAAGAACCCGAACGACGCCGCATCGCCCGAGGGACAGTAGGACACACTTGGCAGGACTACGACAAGCATGCGCCCTGGCTCCTCTGCGCTGGCGCTCGGCACTCCCACGACATCCATGTAATTAGGACAAGGCACGATGCGTTAGCACGATCAGAGCTGTCGATGACTGACCGCTCTAGATGCGCCGCCCGGAGGATGAGCACTAGGACAGTCAGATCCTCGGACTGAGACCCGAGTCACAGTTGTAAATACCCGGGCTCCGGGGCTACCGCCCGATCGAGGGTCCAACCTCGCCCTGGAAATCTTTCCTTAGAAACACCCCTCGCCAGAGCGTTTTCCTCATGATATACAAAATGCGGCTCGCGAACGATGAAAGTTCCGAGTATTGCGATTCAAATGAGATGAGGAGATGGAAAACAGATTGTAGCATAAATAATTTCAAAGTCATTGTAAAGGATTCATAATACATCATGGCTCGCATGAGTACAAAGAAAAGTAAAAAGATTACATCTCGGATTGATTCTCGCCTATGATTATACTACTCCTCAAAGGACCGGGAGTTTTTTTTCTCCCCTTCAGCAAGGAGACGACCGCGTTTTCTACCAAAGCATGTTTGGCCTCCCACAGGGAAATGATCTGCCAAAAACCAAAACATCTTTGGGTTGGAGGAGCAGATCTCCCGATGGGCGAATGGCCCCTTATAACCAAATACAGAGGCCATCCTGCCCTTGCCCAGTAAGAGGGCCTCTCATCTCCAAAGCCGAAGACGACGGCACCTCACAGCCGGTCGAGGTGTGACGGGATGCCGAAGCCCGTTAAGCACAGTCGGAAAGCCAAAACAACCAATATATTTTCCAATTGACCCGATGACCACATGAGAAGGCTTTGGTCACGCGGACATATACGCTGCATCCGGATCAAATCCGCTTCCCCTTCAAACTCCCATCCTGATACTCCACATTCAAACCTCTGAGAGGCTTCTCCCCTTTTCAAACTTCCAGGTAACTCCTCCCCCTCCGAACCTCATTACGAGACTCCATCGCCCGCTGCTCCGCCGCCCATTGGCCAGACGCGGAGCCCCGACCACAACGCCCTCTCATCACCAAGTAAGGGATTAGTACTATGGGATGAGCGAAGGAAGAGGAAAGAGGGAGGACCTTTGGGGAAGAAAGACTAAGGCAATGGTAAATGGGAGAACTGTACTTGGCTATTTATGACCACATCAAGGAGCCGAAGAGATGAGAGCGATGGGGGTGGCGAGTTACACATCGTAACCGACACCGCAAGAAAATACTTGCAATGACCCAAGGGCTTTCGTCGTCTTCCACGTCGCTACGCCACTCCGTAACCAACGACGCAATAAAGACCCATGGTGACTAAACTCAATAATGGTGCGTCTGTCCCCCTCCGTCTCGTAACAGACACCGACTTGTAGTCGTGTGTCCTACCGAGTCATCCTCGAGGGATCGAGGAACGCTACCTCCTCCCATGCCAAAGCGGACTGGACGGCAACTGATCTTACACATCATCAACAAAGATAAGCCAACTCTCCCCTCTCGGTTATTCTTTCCTAACAGAAATTAACCTTCGGAGCATGGGCTCGAATTGAATCTCTCGCCATCGGAGCCCCGAGGCTCGAACCCAGTATATACACCGTCCCTCCATGAAAGTCACAAAGCAGACGGTTCCAATTGCCTCACCCGGCTCAGGGGCTCCCGAATTAGCATAGAGAGTTTAGAGTTTACTGACTTTGAGAGATCCCGGGCTTGGGGTTTTTTCTCCCTCCTACAAAAGCCTGGGGACCAACTGTCCGCCTAACCTATCATGCGAAGTTAACATAGATCAGCAAAATGGAGAATCGGGAGAGATGCATAGGAGAGAATGAGCGCTGTGAGTTCTGGATGGTAGAACAAATTCCAAAAAAATCGGCGAACGAGGAAATTTATTTTTGCCATTTCAAAATCACTTGTGCGCGGCTATTTACATCAGGTGGATCAATGACAACACTCTTCCCAGCGCAGGAAAGGGCGAGCTCTCCACCAGGTCCATGGACACGATGATGAAGCTAAGTAATTTCTCCTTCATCTATTTTCATTAAACAAATGTCCATCACCACCATGGAAAATAGAGTCGGATCCCAAGCCAGGCCCGGACCAAGCCCCCCCCCCCCCCCCCCCCCCATCTAGACCCTGATGGTCGGCCTCGGGGGCTACTGATCGATCGAAAGCCAAACCAAGACCTCAGGACCTTCCATTTTGAAACGTCTTCCCTTTGTCTAAAGTACTTACATCATGTCTTGCAACCAACGGCCTTCAAACGACTAAAGCTCAGAAGCTAAGGTTCGAGCAGGACGAATGGACAAAAAAATATACATGGGGAAAATTTTCAAAAGCACTAAAAGATGACACTGATATGCGACGTCTCAAACTAGAGTGTTGAAGAAAGAATAAAATTACACCACAAACTTTATCCTTACGTAGGCGTTAGCATCCCCCTTGAGACAAATGGATTCCCTCATAGGTAGAGGAAACCTCAATCCCAAGGAAGTAATGAAGAGGATCAAGATCTGACATAACAAACTGCTCACTAAGAAAAGACTTCACGAAAGCTATGTACTCAGGGTCGTCTCCAGTGATGATCTATCATCAACATAGAGAAGAAGAAGAGTACGACCACGAGATGAAGTGTGCACAAAAAGCGCAGGATCATGAGCACTGGAAGAAAAACCAGCAACAGTGATCACCGACGTGAATTGCTGAAACCAAGCACGAGGAGCTTGCTTGAGACCATAAAGGGAGTGATGAAGATGACAAAGCATACCATCAGGAACAAAATACCTAGGTGGTGGATGCATGTAAACCTCCTGACGCAGCTCACCATTAAGAAAGTATTCTTGACATCAAGCTAAGAGGAAATGACAAGAAGAATGCGAATAGTGGTTGCCGGTGTTTGGATCTGGCAGATCTCCCGACACTACCATTGGTAGATCGCGGAGTTGTAGTTCGGTAATGGGCGCGCAGAGATTCAAGAAGGTGAAAGACAAGTGGACATAGAGATTTACGTGGTTCGGGCCGCATAAGCGTAATACCCTACTCCACGGGGTGTGTTGGTGTTGTATTAAGCGTGTGAGTCTAGAAGAAGCTCCAGAAGAAGAAGCTCGTCTAGGTCAGGGAGTCTAGAAGTGGTCTGAAGCCGTCCCTTGTGTATCGTCGACCAGTCCTTTTATAGTACAAGGACTGCTCGTTACATCGTTAGCCTAGCCCGACATGTGGCCCCGACGGTTACACATGCTTGATACACAATTAATGAGGTTAATTACCCTTAATAGCCCGGTAACGGGCTTTGACAGTGCTGTTACCGGTATTAAGAGCCATCCGATTGTGTGTCATTAATATGGCATTAATGACACTTAATCAGGTCTTGAAGTCTTTGATTGCTCCTTGAAGGTCCGGCGGTTCAGCCACGTGGCAGCTCCGAAGCTTACCGTCGAGGACAGGTAGGTCCGGTGCTGTTGGACACGTGTTAGTACCAGAGCTTCCCTCTATCTGGGGTTAGGTCCGGGGGTGCCATGTTGGTATTATGTCCGGAGCTTTCCCACGTGTGGGCGATAGCTCCGGTCTTATGATACACGTGGCGACCCTGGGACTAACCATGTCGGGGAAGCAGGTCCGGTTATGCCTGACATGTGGGGCCTTCGGAGGTCTTCAAATCTTGTAGATGGAGTTTCCTTGTGATATTTGCAATCTCAAGGGGTATCTAGTACATAGGGTACCGACAGTGGCCCCCTGGGCCCACCTCCGGGAGAGACCTTTTGGATAATGTCATTCTTCCGGGGGTGGGTCCATTCTTTGGTTTCTGAGCCGTATCTTCAAGGGTCTTCGAACGTGCCATTGGCGATGGTTCGCAGTTAAACCACCGCCGCGTGGCATATCCTGGATGCGGCAGGTGAGATCTCAGCATGTGGATCTCACGCAATTAAAGGTCGCCGGTTCTCGATACGAAAATCGTATCGGTTCCGCGCACCCTGTCAGGCCGCCGCCTTCGGGTTTCCCGCCTTCCATGATGACAACTGTTCGCCTGGGGTAAGAACCTCGACTTGATCGTCGGGGTGGCCCCGGACCCCCTTGTCATTGGCAGGGTGAATTTTTTGACTGGTATCGCCGGCTCCTCTTCGGTTTCCATCCAAGCGTTGCGGTGGCTTACTTAAGAAGGAAAGCATGTACCGTTTGGGGTTCTTTATGCCTTTCATTCGAACTTGCGCTCAAACCTTCCAAACTCTCACTTGCTTTTCCTCTCTTGCCTCGCTGTGCCGTGATGGAGTTGGGTCTCCGCCAGAGCCGACTGAAGACCGATGGTGATTTGAAGAAGGTTCGGGCCCTCATGGGATGGTCCCCTGACTTCTTCAACCACTTGGTCCGCGCCGGCAAGCTTCCGTTCGAGAAGGAACACGCCGGCAACATGGTGTACTTCTTCGTGTACGCCATGGTGGGACTGATCCCACCTTTCTCCTCTTTCTTCCTGATGCTGCTAGACTTCTATGGTCTGCAGCTGTACCACCTTGGCCCCCACTCCATTCTCCTGGTGTCGATCTTTGTCCACTTCTTCGAGATGTGGGTGAGCATTCCCCCCTGCATTGAGCTGTTCTGCACCTTCTTCACTGTCCACACTACGGGCAGGAGTGACGAGTACCTTGGCTTCTACTATTTTGTGAAGCGCAAGAAGTGCCCGTACAAGTATTTGCGATCGTTCCCTTCTAGGAAGTGGGACGACTGGAAAAGGGATTGGATTGTCATCAGTGTGGAGGAGCACGAGAAGTTGGAGCTGCCCGAAGGCCTCCCCAACATCAACACTGCAGTTTTGAGTGAAGCTCTGGTGTTTTCGGACGCCTTCAACCCTGATCTGACCAGGATCCGCCTGTGCGTGGAAGGAGGGGTGACTCCTAAGGCGGTGTTTTGTAACTTCTTGACCAACAGGTGGGCTCCGCTGAAGAAGAGGGAGAAGCTTGCTTAGGCCCTCAACAGTATGCTGGACGACGACCGGATCGAGACCGGTTTGAAGTCCAACATGGAGGGTGCAACTTTGGAGTTCCACCTCAAGAAGTTCCAGCACGGCATCGACGTCGAGGGTGACTACTTGGCTCTGCCAGCAGCTTTCCTCCCTCTGAACATGGAGGCAGAGTTCAGCAGGGAGCTCCGGCGGACAATGTCGGTGCTTGATGACATTGGTGTCGTTGAGAGACGTTCGATCACCGGGTTGGCGATCTCCGAAGCTCCTGAAGGCGGCTCCGTTCCCGCCCCAAAGCCAAGAACCAAAGTCGTAGGCAAGGGCAAGGTGTTGGCCGAGCCCTCGAGCCGTAAGAGGAAGCATGCCGACAGAAGGTCCGTCAGGCCTGCTTCTTCCGTGGCGGCTCCTTCTCCCCGGAGGGGGAGGTCTACAATGGCGGCATCTACTCCAGTAGCAGCATCTTCCCGGGGTGCTAGCTCCGGCCATGTGACTCTAGTACCAAGGGCCAGCTGAGGGCTCTAGGTCTGGAGGTCCTTCCCGGTCGAAGGGGGCCTCGACCAGGGCAACGCTGATAGCAGCAACAAGCTCTAGGGGACCCACCGGGACGACCACGACAGTGGCGGCTGGGGCCAGTCCGGAGCGTCCGGAGAAGAGGTTCCATGCTAACTGGTGCAGAAGCCTTCCGAGGTAATTTTTGATTTTTTACCTCAATCAGTTGTCTTATTATTATAATTGTATTTTGAAACCATGCCGGAAGGCTTTACCGACCAGCGTGCGGGAAGACGCGTGGTTCCCACACTCACCTCCATGGATTTCTGTGAGGAGCTCGCAGCCTTCTTCCCTTGTGATGCAACGCATTAGGACGCCGTTGGCACCACGCCGGTAGAGATCCCCTTCTACTAGCGTGTATCTTTTAGCCAATCTGACTATCCGGTCAGCGGATACATCATCATCAGGAAGGATATTGTCTTTCAAGTAGCTTCGGATCTCCGAGATCCATGCATTGGAGCTAGCTTGAGCATTTGAGTCTCGCGTGCTGGGTTGCTCAGAGCTTCCAGCAGCACCTACGACCCATGATGGCTGCCATGGTAATAGGGCCATCGGGACCGCCAGCTTCGGGATGCTGGTCTCGCCCCCTTCGCTCAGTTCGGCAGGATGAGATGTGGGATTTGACAACCTCCGGATGAAGGTTCCGTCAGGAGTCGGAGCTCTGGTTGACGCTTTCGTCGAGAGTTCATCAGCTTCAGCATTATGGACACGCTGGACATGGTGGAGATCCAGGACTTCGAAGTCCTTCTGAAGCCTCTGGACTTCAAGGAGATAAGCAACTAGTTGAGGATTGTTACATGAGCATTCACCCTTCACCTGTTTAATGATGAGCTGCAAAGTTCCCTTGACCAACAGCTGCTTCACACCATATGATAGTGCCACCTTTAGTCCATAAATGAGTGCTTCATACTCCGCCATGTTGTTGGTCGCCTTGAAGTCAAGGTGGACCATGTATTTTACCTTCTCCCTGGTTGGAGCGAGGAGAAGGACTCCAGCTCCGGCCCCCTGCTTTTGCATGGATCAGTCAAAGTAGAGGGTCCAGTGAGGCTCGGTGAAGACCAGAGCCTTGAGTTCCGGCTTCTGCTCACTAGGGCCCCCAGGGTTTGGTGGAGAGGGGATCCATTCCGCCACGAAGTCTGCCAATGCTTGACTCTTGATCTTTTGTCTTGGGATGAATTCAAGATCGAACTCGGCCAATTCTGCTGCCCACTTTGCAATGTTCCCAGTAGAGTTGGGATTATGCAAGATCGCATGCAGTGGATAAGAGGTCACCACTGAGATCTTGTGAGCTTGGAAGTAATGGCGAAGCTTCCTGGAGGCGATGAGAACTGCGTAGAGCAGCTTGTGTACCTCTAGGTATTGAGTCTTGGCATCATGTAGTACTTCTCTGATGAAGTATACTTGTGGTGGGGGCGCAGTGACCAGAGAGAAGACCGCCTCCTCAGGGTGGGCAAGGCACAGAGATAACCGCACGCGACGACGAGCGCACGACACCAGAGAGCGCGGTGGCGGCGGCATGAAGAAGCGTCTTCCACAAAGAGTGCTCGGTTGGAGAAAAACCCCTAATTTGATGGCTTTGTTATCATGTTTTGAATAATATGCTTGTATTGATATGAGGCCAGGAGGCCCAAATATATAGAGGTGCATGATATTACAAATATGCAAAAAAAACCTCATACAATGAGGAAAATACAATAAACTCCTATATCTCTAACAAGAACAATTGCTTGCCATAGAGGGTAGTACATATCTGATTTCAAGATCGACAATATTACAATGCTTGCACCGAACTCCTATTTGCTCATCAGTAATGAATTTATGCCTCCCATTTTCGCAAGAAGTGGCTTCCTGTGGTGGAAGCTTTTGCCCACCGCAAGTATCATCCTGAAAGCAACAGGAGCATTGGCTTAGTATTTGGAGAAGTGTTGTTGGTAAAGAACAGAAACTTCATAGGGAAGTGTCTAAATTCATCTGATTATGCAGACCGAAATTAAAGTTTTTTTATTATACATCAATCACTCTAGGACACGTATTGCTTTGTCACTATCTCCACCATATAAGTAAAAGGAAATGATTAGTGTTTGGTCCATTCAGCACATGGATATAAGACTGTCTGGATGGTGATTAGGCTTAATTTATACCCACAAGTAACAACACTAATTACTTTTTAAAATGTAAATTGATAAATATCAAATTTCTTCCAAAAAGGAAACATTGCAGGGCCCATAGATTTCAGTTCATATGTGGCAAATGATACTTTTTTGCTACTAATTTATTTACTGTGGGTACCCAGTAATGTCGAACTATTATGCGAAATGGTGCTTGCCTAAAGCTTTTGTGTCTGAAAATTCAATATGCCAAAGATACAACAACTATTCATAATCAAATGCTGTATTCATGAAACCAAAAGAAAACTTCAACCAAAAACTGAATGATAATTGTGTAACAGAATGTTAAGTACCTCCTCCACATTGATGGATTCTATGGCAGAGTCAAACTCCGTCCACAATCCTTTCTGAAACTTGTCATGATCAGATTTATCCTCTTCATCCTCACTTCCAAACGAGAACGTCAGAGGCATGGTAACGGCATTTTGTCGATCTGCAGTAATGGAAGCCTTTGTATAGTTCTTCCATTCAGCAAACATTGCGTCGAGCAGTTCATCATAAGCAGCCTTTGCTCTAGATGCTTGCTGCTTTCTCATCTTAGCAAGATTTGCATGTTGTTTGAAAGAAAGGTCATCCTGTGCATTGTTCATTGGATGCTCTCCATTCAGACCACTGTGCTTGAGACCATTATGAGCTTTGCTACCTTCCTCGGCAGCCTCCACATTTTTTCTCGAATCATTCACAGCAGCCTGCACATTCTGTTTCGAATCAGTCGTGGCAGACTGCCCATTGGACGACCCTTTCTTCAGCCTCCGGTATTTCCTGACCACCTCATGCTCATCAGGATTAGTGCTTGCCTTCCTTTTCCGTCTCCTATTCTTTATGCTGTTGCTGCTCTTCTGACGGGTCTCATTACTGTAGTATTCGCATGATGAATGCAGCCCTTGTACCGTCGGCTCCAGCGGCAGTATCTCCTCTTCAGACTTAGGTGTCGAATCTATATCAGTTTTGATAGGTTTACAGAAAAAACCTTGTTTCATCAGATTGATGTCCGAGCACTTTAGCTTTGATTGCACCTCCCTTGCTCCATGAAATTTCTCGTCATCTTCTCCTGATTCTCCTGATTCCTCCTCAACATCTCTGTCATCCTCTCCTGATTCCTTCTCATCATCTCCTTCGTAATTGCTTTGTCTACCTTCTTCAGAGTCGAATTCCTCTTCCTCAAGTTCATTGTTCCACTCCATCTCCTCCTGCTCCTCAACATCATCATCAGCGGCGGTGGCTTGATCTTTTCGACCGTGGCTATCGCCATTGTCACTCTCTCCATTCTCACCCACCAGATACTCTTCCTGCTCACCCTCATGTGCTCCTCCACTGTCACCTTCGCTGGCCTCACCACATACATCCATCGCCACCTCTTTTACCGTATCCCCCCTTTCCCTCTCCTGCTGCTCTTTGTCTGCCTCTGCATCACTGTTGAACTCATCAAACACCACCTGCTGCTGCTCTTTGTCTGTCTCTGCATTGCTGTTGAAGTAATCGAATGCCACACGCTGCTGCTCTTCTTCCCCACCTTCATCCATCACCCAAGCAGAGTATGAAGCATCCTTCACTCGCCCATGCTGCTCTTCCGCAAGCCCATCGACTTCAGTGTCATCCGACACCTGGCGAGCAGAGTGGGAAGCTTGGTGCATTCGGTCCCGCTGATGCATGCATGACCGGATCCTCGACCTGATCGTTGCACCGACAAGGTTGATCCGAGGCGAACTGCTACATCTCTTGCTGCTTTTCATGCCCTGCCCCTCCTTGCCCAGAGCACCGCAGGACTGCTCGCTGGACACGAGAGCCTCCTTGGCCAAGGGCGAGTTGTCCACCTCACTTCTCCTACCCGAGCCTCTATTTTTCTCATTATTCTTCTCCCTCGAGCTCCTGGCCTCCTCTTTCATCTCCGCCTTGCGGCACCCTATCTTCCCCTTCCTCTTCGCGGTGGAGATTCCCAGCACAGGATCGCCCACCACAGAGCTTGTTTCCTCAGCTGAACGCGTACGGGAACCGCTGATCGGCTCCTCCTTGACACGCCTCTTCTTATGGCCACTTCCCTTGGTCAGAAGTACCTTACGGGATGGAGATTCGGCACGAAATCCAGCAAATTCTTCTTCACTGCCATCGGAGGAGGAAGAGATAATGATGACCTCGGGCTGAGGCTGACCGGGGGAGCGGGCCGTGGCGAGAAGAGGCAGCGAGACAAGGTTCTCTGGCCGCAGAGGAGTCGCCGCCAACATGCACCCCGAGCCAACCCTAATCTCTGTGTTGATACCCACATCTTCGACGGACCCCGACTTGATGGGCTTCGGGCCATCGCTGCCGCCAGCGATCGCAGCGCCTTTCCCCCGCACGACGCCACCGCTCTCGTTGTCTTCGTTGTTGTAGACTTCTATGCGAGTCTTGGTCTTGCCGAGGGAGCGCCCGGTGGAGGGCCGCTCGGGCATTGCCGGCGGCTGGGGGGGAGTGGCGAGAGGCCGATGGCGACCATAGGGTTTGCTGTGCGCTAGGAAACGATGGCTGGAATAGGAAAAGATTCTCGTGCTCTGGCAGTGTTATTAAAAATGGAACTCTTATTAAGAGTAGACTAAAAAATGTTTCATTTCGAAGCTCAATTAATTATTTAACCAATATTGTGCAAGATTCATTTTAGGAGGTGATAAATGACTAGTACCTTCTTTCACATCTAGGTTCTAGTCTTATAGTCTTGTAATTTTTTTGTTAGATGCTGATTTGTTAGCATGCACAACATTTATCGTATATGTACCGATTCTGGATCGGCATGTATGAGCACATAACCATGCGGCCACGCATATCCAACAGTTCTTTTTCAAATGTTCTATAAGAAATCCAATGTTTTATATTCATGTAAAAAGTTACAGCTTAAACAAAAAATATAAAATGAGAAGGTCACGTCTACAATCACCCTTCCTCTCCACATCACACCAATTTACTAGGAGTAAGAAACCGCAAAGATCGCACGCTCCGTGCTGATGTGCTGCCGGTGAAATTGGGAATTAACCAGGGAAAATCAATTTCTAAAGCACCCTAGATTCAAGATTTAGAAATAAATCCAGTTTAGAGTTAACCATGTTCTCCCTTGTTAGCTTCTCGGTGAGAGGAGCTCAAGAGCACCGGTGTTGCACTTGAGGACGTCACCATTGCATCGGCGAGAGAGAGAAGAAGCAATCTAGATACAGTATAAAGGACTGGCCCTGGTTACCATGTTGGAATTCATATGATATTGGCAAGCGTTGAACCCTTTTGTCTTGGGCCGTAAGTTTATTTATACTGGTAGAGTTTGATTAAAAAGAGAAGGTTATTGTAGTTTTCAAAACAGAAAGGAAACATAAGATTACATCAAATATTAACTAATTCTGTTGACTGATTCTATCCTTATCTCTTTCTATATCTCTAACATTTCGAACCCAAGAAGAGCGACCCGGTCTTCGGCTGCGCTCGTAGCAACGTGTCGGCGTACACGGAGGCTTCATCAAAGATCCCGCAACCTCCACCGCTGCCGCCTCCACCCAAGAAGACATTTCCAACCACGATCGGCAGCGCCGGATGCAAGAGAACGACGATGACAGTCCCGCCCAGCTGCGCCGAAGACAAGAAGATGGAGGACACGAAACGCAAGCTCCACAAGTGGTACCAGGAGGCCGAGGGTGCGAAGCCACATCCCACGATACGGGTGATCGAGGCGCTACTGCTGCCGCCGCCACCAAAGAGGAAGATCCAGATGAAAGGGAGGACGGCTGTGATGTTGGCGTGGGGGCATGCGTCCTGCGCAGGTGAAAGGCGCTTGTTGGCCTCGTCGATTCCAAGGAGGTTTTAGTCCAGGGGTCTTGGTCTGTATGCTTTTCGATGAGCCTCACTAAACTGGCTGACTTCGTGTATAGTTTGTTCATCATCTCTTGCAAAATATGGGCTTGATCTGAATGTCCGGGCAGAGAAATAAATCTTTTTTCAGTCTTGTTCATGATACGGCGTGGTGAGTTATTGTTGCCGGATGACTGCCCTCTTTCTAGTGAAGTGACCCAGCACGGTTGGGTAGTGATCTAACGCCAAAGGCTTTGTATTCTTGCTCCAGCTGGTCACACCATCAGATGCCCCTGGAGCACAGCGAAGCATTGAGATATCCGGCCGCGAACACATCTCAGCTCAACCCTGTTTGCCGTGTTGTCAATGGTCGTGCTCGTGCATCCCAGGCGCTGCCAAGCCGCACAGCTGCTAGGCTTCCACGTCCATGACCATCCCAGCTCAAGAATACATTTCCAAATATTCATTCATATGCTAAAAGTTCTGCATATGGGCTAAAAATTTAACCTGCATAGTGAGTAGCTGCTGGGTATTAAAATTTCGAGGAATAGGCAGAAGTATACAGCAAATCCATCCGAATACATATTAAAGAAATCAAACAAACAAATTTAATTATGTCATCCAAGTCTTGCAGTACAAATACAAAAAGTTTAAATACCAAATACAGTGGTTCACAAAGACGGGGAATAGTCAGAATGGTACAATACAACCGAACCGATATAGCAATATCCACTTTACAACTTAAGGAACAGATCATCTAATCCTGTTGTGCACATGATACACTTTTTTTTTAAAAAAAACTGAGTGCCGACGATACACTTCGAGGTCATCTCAAGACTTGGAAGCACAAACAACCAATCAAATTACCTGGCAGCAACAGTATCTTGACAGTTTGTCATCTGGAGCTGGGTGCTGTGTCATGCTTGTTTCATATTATTGCATTCTCATTGTCCTGCTCCGTCTCCAGTACATCCCTAGGGAAATAAAACAACATTAGAACTGACCCCAGTACTCAGTTAGGGTAGGCTGATAGAAATTAAGGTTAGGCCTAATTGGTCATTACACTCGGCTTAAGGTTAACAGAGGCATGATCAAGCATGTCTAATCTAATTAGATAGTGTGATCAAGAACAAAAGAGGGAGCGGCGCACCTGAGATCCAGACGCGGCGTGCCCTCACGCGCGTTTCGCCTGGACCGGCGCCACCACTGGAACCGCCAATGCCCCATGCTTCGAGCGGATAAGCCAGAGCACCACGAACGCCTGTGCCGGCATACGAGCACTTCCACGGTTTGCGTCCCCACCATGCGGGACGTGGCATCATGAGCATGGAAATTAACCTGCACACGGTCCCATTCCCAATGACTATTTCAAGTCAGGGCGCGTCGCGCTAGATTCCGAGTAGACACGCCCAGACCTGGGCGAGACCACAATCCGAACCAAGTTCTATCACCACGCCGATCCATACATGGTGCGCTCTCACGCGCATTCCGCCTGGACCGGCGCCACCATTGGCACCACCAACGCCCCATGCTTCTAGCGGATAAGCCAGAGCACCACGACAGCAGCCTCCTCATGGCATGTGATGCCTGTAGCAGCCTAAGTGAGGTTCGGTCCGACCCATCGGGACCCCCATCCCTGGTCAGACCGCGCTGCCTACGAGCAAAAGAACGAGTGCCGTCACAAACAGTACACCAGCAACTACCGCCTTCAACCGAGGAATGACGCCCCACCCGGATGAGAGTCACCGACAGGATCGTGTCGTCCACCCACTTGTCTCCACCAACCCAGGCGAGAGAAGCAATTTTCGATCTTTGCATGGCCCTCGGTATTGGGAAGATTGCTCGGGAGGGGGTTATGCGACTTTCCTCCAAGCTGCTGTGATGTCATCAGGGAACCGGCCCATCCATCGTCAGAAGGGCGATAACCTCACCCACAAGTCGGTGCCTTGGAGAACAAGAAGAAGCCAAGACCAAAGCTTTCGCTCTCTTGACAGACTAGATACATAGAACAAACACTATAAAACCGACCCCACTATGAGGAATGTTGGATAGATAAGACCGCCTCGCCCCCCCTCCCCATAAAAGGACACCTAAGTCCTTACGCAAGGGGGCAAATTCACTCTGTATTTGCGGTTACTTTACGCATTTCCTTACACACTTTTCCTTTGGTGCTCTTGCACCCTTTTCCTTTGGTGCACTTGTGTTCACAGCTTATTTATCATACGCCCGTGTGCTTTTACGCTTACACATCACTTTTATAGAAGTTCTTACTTTCTTAGAGTTCATATACTGAGTAGGCCGAAGGCTTGCTAAGTTTTATTTAGCGAAAATCAACAAAATGGAAGAAGGGAGGCACGCAGCCTGGTGCTAAAATTGGCCCAAAGCCAGCTAAAGTAAATCCGGCAAATTCTCAAAAAAAATGGAAATGGCAGCCCGAGAGCTCGGCCTCACAACTAATTAGGCCCGCTGGCCCATTAAATAATACAGAAAAATTCAGACAAAATGGGAAAGGGCAGCCCATTGGCCCATTAAGACCTCCTGCATGCGCTCTCGGCCTGGTTTGCGAGCGCTGCCTAATGCCATCCTTCCTATGACGATCCAACGACCAGAAACAAAAATGCGGCGTGACCTTAGTTTATCTGAGCCGTTGATCGTGTGGAGGTTGTGAGCCGAGGTATTTAAGTCAAAAATGGTGAAACCATAGCCCATTCTGAGTTTCCCCGTCCCTTTCTCTTCACTAACTGACGCAAGAGAGCGAGCGAGGCTCAGTCCACCGCGGTGGGAGGGCTTCGGTGCAGTTGCAGCCGCCACACCGGTGCGCAAGCCTGGCGTTAGGCGGCTCATCGTCAGTGGGTGGCTCCGGTGAATGGAAGCACCTCGGAGAAGGGATCCCTGCTGCACTAGGGTTTCGACCGAGAACCTAGGGTTCCGGTGAACCTATTGTGGTGAGGCTGAGGTCCCGGTGGGCGCCACCATCGGCCCTCTCACCGGCGCGCTCGTTCATCATTGGGTGAGCGCGCTGCCGTCGATCGGCTCGACGCTGTGCCTAGCACCATAAAAGCCCAGATCCGGCAACCTCCATGAGTGAAGTTACAGTCCGGAAGCGCAGTTCATCCCTCAATGAGCTCGAAGCTTCATCCGAGAAGACTGACGCCCTGAGGTGGCAGATTCAGCGGCTTGTGAGCCACCCTTCCCGAAAGCCTCGGTGGTGAGGTTTCCGGTGATTTCGCCGGTGTCCTCAAAGTCGACCCAAGAAGGCAGTCCCGCAAAATTATGGTAACTAATTTAAGTCAGATCTGCCCTAATCCCTTTCTTAACCTTATTCTTGAATTGAATCAAGTCTGAGTTTGCTTTGGGTCTGATCCAATTCGATTCCAAAATCGGATTGAATCCTGATCTCTTTTCCTGATCCGTTTCAAATTCATGCTTCTGAGTTGATTTTTAGTATTGAATTCAAAACCCTAATCACCTCCTTCTAATTTCATTTGGGCTTTACTTAATCAAAAACTTAAGAAAACTGATATTAAACTTAGGTGGCCGAAACCTAAAACCAGTTAGGTGGCCTGGTTACCATTGATAGAAATTAGGGTTAGGCCTGATTGGTCATTAGGCTCGACTTAGGGTTAACAGAGGCATGATCTGTTGTACTTAATATCGTTTCGTCTGCACATTTGCATGGTCATGCATATTTCAGTTTTGTTGGATCGAGTTTGGAGGGAACGCGTACGTTCAAGCAGTGAACCAGGTCCACACTCTTTCCTTCGTTTGTGGCGGTGATCGGGTAAACACATGAAGCAGAGCAGGTGGAGCTGTCGGGACCTTCCCCGACCTTGTTCCTCTTGTTGCCGATGTGTGGCACTTAGGGATTGGGAACCGATGCTTCTAATCTTGGCTTAACCCCTAATCCATCGGTGCCCTCTGTTTATGTAGGGAGGATCCGACCAAGGGGGCCTCCCAACCGTAACGGCTAGGTGTGTCCCGATCAGACACGGGGGTGCTTAATGAAGTTAAGTCGGTTACCTTAATAACCGACTCCTAATCTGAGACTAATTAAACTAACCCGTATTCAATTCTAACATAGGCATACCGGTAAACTAATAGTTTACTCCCTTCCACACTAAGAATAACAGATGGCATGATTATACAGAGAGTACAAGTACTCATCTGCAGCGCACACTGATAAAGGATATCTTTTTCCACAAACAACAAACCTCAGTTAAATAAATGAACGTAGCAGGAATGCAATCCAGTAGGCATATAGATGAAATTGCTTAGGTATATTGGATAATCGTATCTGTAATATGGATCTCTGTTTCATCTGATATGGAATGAAGGTGGCTTTACCAATTCAAAAAAAAAGCAGGAACACAAAAACAAAATCACAAATTAACATTACAAATATTAAAGTATTAGAACATTTCCACTAACCTGGTTGATCCGTCGGTTTGATTGTCAATGCGAATCTGCACGAACAAATCTTTAAGGTCTTCTCGTGCTGCCATCGCTTCCAGAACCCTGTCATTGGATGTTGATTCTGGTGATATGTTGCCTCCTTCAGGTTGCTCTTCATTTGAAAACAGCCTTTTAGACATGTGCTCCTTCTTTGCTTGTGTGCTGTATTTCTCCATCTCCTTCGTTCCGGCCGCAATCAGATTGTATGTATATACAATTTTCTTCTGTCCAAATCTGTAAGCTCGGCCAATAGCTTGCCTTCCCACAGAAGGGTTCCATACAACATCAAGAAGAATCACCCGTGATGCCCCAACAAGTGTTATACCCTCACAACATGCCTTTGTTGATGCAAGCATAACTTTTGCATCGCTCTTCATGTTGTTGAAGGTTGTCATCATGGCTTCACGCTGTTTAACCTGGACATTGCCACTCATATGTAGGATCTCTTTATCTTCAGTCCAGTTGAATCTTCTTTTTATCTGGTCCATGATCAAGGACAGAGGTTCAAGATATTGGCTGAATACCAGCACTCGCTCATTTAATGCTTGACATTGATGGATGGCCTCCACAACGAACCTCGTCTTGACTCCTTCACACGGGTTCGACCGAAGGCTCTCCAACAAAGTATGGTCCATCATACATGCCTCTTTCTCAGACAGTTTTGTGCAGGTGATGAGGGACGGGTGCACCAAAGCAAGGGAGATCTTGTATTCTGCATCAAGCGCTCCCATTGCTGCTGTCTTCTCAATGCTTGTGATGACTTCCTTTTGACGAGGAAGGGGGTTTAGGATCACAACGGTTTCTTTCAGACCAGGGAGAGACTTTTCAAGGAAGTTACCCTTATGGTAGTGCACAATAGGTTCCAATTTTGCTCGGATATAATCTATGTGCTCCTCTGTGATGTTATTCAATCTCAAACAAGTCCAATCTTTGCCTCCATCCTTCTCCAGACGCATTGCATCCTTTGGCCTAACCAGGTACAGTGTATTATATAGCTCCTCAAAGTTGTTTTGGAATAGAGTCCCTGAAAGAATTATCCGCTTCTCTGTGCGGACCCGTGAGAGAACCTTCCAAATAAGACTTGTCCTGTTCCTTGGAGTGTGCCCTTCATCAAGGACAAGCAGGTCCGGTCTCTCGAGTAGTAACTTCCTCACATTATCTCCATCCATGCCGTCATCATTTGCTAGCTTTCTGAAAAGTGTGTAGCTCACACCGATTACACTGGTACCATTCACCCAGGACGCTAACTTCACCAATCGCCTGTAATTTTGATCCATTTTATTTGTCAATAACCTTCGAGCAAAACTTCCATCTTTTTCAATCTTTTCTTGGAGGGTCTTGTCATCAATGCAGTTGATCTCAGTTGAATTCAGTACATGAAAAGGCAGTTTCACCTTCCATTTTTTAAACTCCTGCTCCCATGTCACCAGCATCGCCCTTGGAGCAATGATCACTGGGCAACACTGTGGGAAAACCTCTAGGTATGATTGAACAAAAGTGATTGCTAGTCGAGTCTTGCCTGTCCCTGGGGCATGAGAAATCACACAACCACCTCCAATATCGGTGTTCGCTGCACACCTCAGCTCTTCAATTTCAGTACTCCCTGCCAATTTCCTCCACATGAATTCAAATGCATCCTGCTGGTGCAGGAACATACCTTCCTTGACTCCAGGAATGAGATTCCAAACAGAACCAGCTTTGCGACCACCAATACGGGAAGTTCCTCCAGATCCATTTGATATGAGCAAATCATTTCCCTCGAAAAGTGTGACCATTTCTTTAAACAAATCCAACCTAGGACTTGTGGAATCTCTTTCTGTAGCAAATGTACCCTATTCCATGAGAAAAAGAAAACACTTAAGCCATAATAATAGAATTGACAAGACCTTGTTTAGTATGGGGCTGTTTGGATGTCGCCTAAGCATGCCACACCGCAGATGTGGCCTTGTCTAAGCTGCGACGCTCATTTTCAGCGCCATATCTGCAGCAGAAATTGGCGTGAAAATTGTACTATGAGGGCTGTGGTAGAGGTGTGGTGCGACTAAGCTGCAGCGAGATCCAAACACGGACGGGCGTGCCTATGGTGCGGCGTTGACCGTCCGTGGGGTGTTGCGGTCGAAAACCAAACATGCCCTATATTTAGGTTACTGAAAAGATGTTACTTTCAGGAACAATTACTTACCATAGAGGGTAGTACATATCTGATTTCAAGATCAACAACATTACAATGCTTGCACCAAACTCCTATTTGCTCATCAATAATGAATTTATGCCTCCCATTTCCGCTAGAAGTGGCTTCCTCTGGTGGAACCTTTTGCCCACCGCAAGTATCATCCTGAAAGCAACAGGAGCATTGGCTTAGTATTTGTAGAAGTGTTGTTGGCAAAGAACGGAAACTTCATAGGTAAGTGTCCAAATTCATCTGAATATGCAGGCCAAAAATAAAGTTTTTTTTAATTAGGCATCAATCACTCTAGGACATGTATTGCTTTGTCACTATCTCCACCATATAAGTAAAAGGAAATGATTAGTGTTTGGTCCATTCAGCACACGGATATAAGACTGTCAGGATGGTAATTAGGCTTAATTCATACTCACAAGTAACAACACAAACTTTTTTTAAAAAAATTTAAAGCGATAAATCTCATATTTCTTCCAAAAAGGAAACATTGCAGGGCTGTTAGATTTCAGTTCATCTGTGGCAAATGATACCTTTTTTGCTACTACTTTATTTACTGTGTGGGTAGCCGGTAATGTTGAAATATTATGCGAAATGGTGCTTGCCTAAAGCTTTTGCGTCTGAAAATTCGATATGCCAAAGATACAACAACCATTCAGAACCAAATGTTGTATTCATGAAACAAAAGAAAAACCTTCAACAAAAAACTGAATGATAACCGTGTTACAGAAGGTTAAGTACCTCCTCCACATTGGTGGATTCTAGGGCAGCATCATACTCCCCCCACAATCCTTTCTGAAACTTGTCATGATCAGATTTAACCTCTTCATCCTCACTTCCAAAAGAGAATGTCAGAGGCATGGTACCGGCATTTTGTTGATCTGCAGGAATGGAAGCCTTTGTATAGTTCTCCCATTCGGCAAACGTTGCGTCGAACAGTTCATCATAAGCGCCTTTTGCTCTAGATCCTTGATGCTTTCTTATCTTAGCAAGATTTGCATGTTGTTTGAAAGAAAGGTCATTCTGTGCATTGTTCATTGGACGCTCTCCATTCGAACCATTTTGCTTGAGACCATTATGAGTTTTGCCACCTTCCTCGGCAACCTGCACATTTTTATTCAAACCATTATTGGCAGCCTGCACATTCTGTTTCAAATCAGTCATGGCAGCCTGCCCATTGGATGACCCTTTCTTCAGCCTCTGGTATTTCCTGACCACCTCATGTTCATCAGGTTTAGTGCTTGCCTTCCTTTTCCGTCTCCTATTCTTTTTTCTGCTGCTGCTCTTCCAGTGGGTCTCATTACTGTAGTGTTCGATTGATGAATGCAGCCCCTGCGCTGTCGGCTCCGGTGGCAGTATCTCCTCTTCAGACTCAGATGTTGAATCTATATCAATTTTGATAGGTTTACTGAAAAAACCTCGTTTGAGCAGTTTCATGTTGGAGCACTTTAGCTTTGATCGTGTCCGCCTTGCAATACCCTCGCCTGCGGTGTTGTCTGGTTTCTTAGGAAAGTAAATACCCTCAAATATCATCTTTCTGAAGGTGTCAGGGCTATCGCCTTCAGATCGGGCACTTCCAGCAGCCATGGCATTGCTCGGTGCGCCAGAATGCACCGTCCCTGCAACATGAAATTCCTCTTCATGCTCTCCTGATTCCTTCTCACCATCTCTGTTGTCCTCTCCAGATTCCTCCTCACCATCTCCTTCGTAATTGCTAAGTCCACCTTCTTCAGAGCCTAATTCCTCTTCCTCAAGTTCATTGTTCCACTCCATCTCCTCCTGCTCCTCAACATCATCATCATCAGCGGCAGCGGCTTGGTCTTCTTGACTGTGGCTATCACCATTTTCACTCCCTCCGTTCTCACCCACCAGATAGTCTTCCTGCTCTCCCTTATGTGCTCCTCCATTGTCACATTCGCTGCCCTCACCATCTACCTCCATCGCCACCTCTTCTACCGTATCCCCCCTTTCCCTCTCCTGCTGCTCTTCGTCTGCCTCTGCATCGCTGTTGAACTCATCGAACACCACCTGCTGCTGCTCTTCGTATGCCTCTGCATCGCTGTTGAAGTCATCGAACACCACACGCTGTTGCTCTTCTTCCCCACCTTCCTCCATCACACAAGCATAGTACAAAGCATCCTTCATTCGCCCATGCCGCTCTTCCGGAACCCCATCGTCTTTGGTGTCATCCGACACCTGGCGAGCAGAGTGGG